>MU249695.1:238142-273142 GCA_018977245.1 Lethenteron camtschaticum | reverse complement strand
ACTCAACACTACCCATAGACTCAACACTGCCCATAGACTCAACACTGCCCATAGACTCAACACTGCCCATAGACTCAACACTGCCCATAGACTCAACACTGCCCATAGACTCAACACTGCCCATAGACTCAACACTACCCATAGACTCAACACTACCCATAGACTCAACACCGCCCATAGACTCAACACCGCCCATAGACTCAACACTACCCATAGACTCAACACCGCCCATAGACTCAACACTGCCCATAGACTCAACACTGCCCATAGACTCAGCACTGCCCATAGACTCACACTGCCCATAGACTCAACACTGCCCATAGACTCAACACTGGCCATAGACTCAACACTGGCCATAGACTCAGCACTGCCCATAGACTCAACACTGCCCATAGACTCAACACTGCCCATAGACTCAACACTGCCCATAGACTCAACACTACCCATAGACTCAACACTGCCCATAGACTCAACACTGCCCATAGACTCAACACTGCCCATAGACTCAACACTGCCCATAGACTCAACACTGCCCATAGACTCAACACTGCCCATAGACTCAACACTGCACATAGACTCAACACTGCCCATAGACTCAACACTGCCCATAGACTCAACACTGCCCATAGACTCAACACTGCCCATAGACTAACACTACCAATAGACTCAACACTGCCCATAGACTAACACTGCCATAGACTCAACACTGCCCATAGACTCAACACTGCCCATAGACTCAACACTGCCCATAGACTCAACACTGCCCATAACTCAACACTACCATAGACTCAACACTGCCCATAGATTCAACACTGCCCATAGACTCAACACTGCCCATAGACTAACACTGCCCATAGACTCAACACTACTCATAGACTCAACACTGCCCATAGACTCAACACTGCCCATAGACTCAACACTGCCCATAGACTCAACACTGCCCATAGACTCAACACTGCCCATAGACTCAACACTGCCCATAGACTCAACACTGCCCATAGACCCAACACTGCCCATAGACTCAACACTGCCCATAGACTCAACACTGCCCATAGACTCACACTGCCCATAGACTAACACTACCAATAGACTCAACACTGCCCATAGACTAACACTGCCCATAGACTCACACTGCCCATAGACTCAACACTGCCCATAGACTCAGCACTGCCCATAGACACAACACTGCACATAGATTCAACACTGCCCATAGACTCAACACTACCCATAGACTCAACACTGCCCATAGACTCAACACTGCCCATAGACTAACACTGCCATAGACTCAACACTGCCCATAGACTCAACACTGCCCATAGACTCAGCACTGCCCATAGACACAACACTGCACATAGATTCAACACTGCCCATAGACTCAACACTACCCATAGACTCAACACTGCCCATAGACTCAACACTGCCCATAGACTCAACACTGCCCATAGACTCAACACTGCCCATAGACTCAACACTGCCCATAGACTCAACACTGCCCATAGACTCAACACTACCCATAGACTAACACTGCCCATAGATTCATCTTCTTGGTTCTTTCGGTAAAGTCACGTAGAAGGGAAATAATAAAATAATAAAAATAAAACATAATAAAATAATTCTCACAACGTTTCGGCCACAACGCAAGCAGCCGTCCTCAGGTGAAGAACAGGTTTGTCGGAAAGACAGCGTCTGAATGAAAAGATGGTGGTGATGGTGGTGGTGAAGGTGGTGGTGATGGTGTTGGTGATGGTGTGTTGGTGATGGTGTTGGTGATGTTGGTGATGATAGTGATGGTGGTGATGGTGTTGGTGATGGTGTTGGTGGTGATGGTGGTGGTGGTGATGGTGTTGGTGATGGTGGTGATGGTGTTGGTGGTGAAGGTGGTGATGGTGTTGGTGATGGTGTTGGTGATGGACCTGGTGATGGTGTTNGTGATGGTGTTGGTGATGGTGGTGAAGGTGTTGGTGATGGTGGTGAAGGTGGTGGTGATGGTGGTGATGGTGTTGGTGATGGTGGTGATGGTGTTGTGGTGATGGTGGTGATGGTGGTGGTGATGGTGTTGGTGATGGTGGTGATGGTGGTGATGGTGGTGATGGTCGTGGTGATGGTCGTGGTGATGGTGGTGTGATGGTGATGGTCGTGGTGATGGTGATGGTCGTGGTGATGGTGGTGAAGGTGGTGATGGTGGTGATGGTGGTGATGGTGGTGAAGGTGGTGGTGATGGTGGTGATGGTGTTGGTGGTGGTGGTGATGGTGTTGGTGATGGTGGTGAAGGTGGTGGTGATAGTGGTGATGGTCGTGGTGATGGTGATGATGGTGTTGGTGGCGTGGATTTCAGTGACTTACTTTCCCAGAGCAAAGCACTCGAGCCTGAGACTGTGTCCCTGAACGGCGATGATCTTGGAAGGGAAGGTGGCTTCAATCCGTGGTTCGTATGCCCCCATCACTCCTGGACACCTCAACAACAACAACGACAACAACAATAACATAAGCAACAACAATGTCAACCAAAACAACAAGAATAAAAACAATAATCACCGTAACAATAACAACGCCAACAAAAACAATACAAAAACGACCGATATTAAAAAAGAACAATAACAATGGAAGAACAAACAAACGCTAAAATCAATATCAAAAACACAAACAATACACACTAACAATGACAACAACAACAATAGCAATAACGATGACTAAAACAATAAACACAGTAACAATGGCAACAAAAAACTCAAGTAACATCAACATTGGCAACAACAACAAAACAACAACAAAACTCAACAGCACAACGTATACAATAACAACTTGACACGTGGTAGATTTCCCACAGTCAATGTTAAGAGTCACAACAGATGGTTGGGTTCGGGCCACCGTCCAGTAATCAGCTGACGACAGAGGTCGCAACCGGGTACCGATACCCGTACCCTACCCGATACCCGGCTACCCGTACCCAGCCGGGTACGGGTAGCCGTTTGCGACCCTGGTGCGGCCGGGTACGGGTACGGGTAAGGAATCAAAACCGTTTGCGACCTCTGGCTGACGAGGCACGCGCCCTCCTTGAGAACCCTCCACCACCCGACGCAGTCAACGAAAAATCGAATTCTCACGCCGTTAACTATTTTGCGATGTGGCTACCTTTATTTTTTTAGCAAGTAGTGCCTCACCGAGCGAAATACGGCTTTGTTTCAGAAGCGACCTGACCATCACAGATAATAGCCCAATGAAGTGGCTTAACATTTGGACATTAAAATTTTAGATTTGGACATTTACAGCGGCGGACACGTACTCTAGACGCGTGCAGTTGATGCTAAATGTGGGAGGGTAAAACCGGAGGGCACGGGAGAAAAATCCACGCGACCACGTGGAGAGAGACTCGCGAAATCCAAATATACAGCAGCAGCAGGCGTCAAGGTCGGGATCGAACCCACGACCTCCTGTACACCAGGCGAGGTAGTTAATATCTCCTAGCCACCGTGATGATGAGAGAGACACACAAACTCCACATATACAGCAGCAGGCGTCAGGGTCGGGATCGAACCACGACCTCCTGTACACCAGGCGAGGTAGTTAACATCTCCTAGCCACCGTGATTATAATGAGAGTACACACAAACTCCACATATACAGCAGCAGGCGTCAGGGTTGGGATCGAACCCACGACCTCCTGTACACCAGGCGAGGTAGTTAACATCTCCTAGCCACCGTGATGATGAGAGAGAGAGAGACACGCGAACTCCAAATATACAGCAGCAGGCGTCAGGGTCGAGATCGAACCCACGACCTCCTGCATTCCAGGCGAGGTAGTTAACATCTCCAAGCCACTGCAGTACGACAGGGCACGCTGGTGATCCGTAGCTCACCACCCACTCATTACACCCACAGAGTGCTCGCCACAAAAGCGAACGACAAAATCTCCTCGCTGATTTCGTCAAGGGACAAAAACCATCATCACGCAAACTCTGGAGGTCATTCTCGCAGCTGAAGCGGCCAGTGGGACTTTTGGCTGTTGGCTGTTGAACAAAGACGGCGGTCAGGGCAACATCGTGGGGCGCTTTCAGATGCGCTTCTGCGGCCGTCTGGAACGCTCTTCCCTTCCGATATTAGAAAGCCATTGGGAGCTATGCACTCCTAAATCTACATTGAAAACTCATTTCTTTGAAACTGATTTTTCTGTTTAGTTTGCTGTCCTTACTGATTAGCACAGTTATGCTACGTAAGGTGCGAAAGAAGTTCAACATACATACACACTGCTTATGGAAAAACACTGCCCATAGATTCAACACTGCCCATAGACTCAACACTACCCATAGCTTTCGATTTAAAGCTTTCGTGACTGCAGGGATTCATCTTCTTGGTTCTTTCGGTAAAGTCACGTAGAAGGGAAGTAATAAAATAATAAAAATAAAACATAATAAAACAATTCTCACGACGTTTCGGCCATAGACTCAACACTGCCATAGACTCAACACTGCCCATAGACTCAACACTGCCCATAGACTCAACACTGCACACAGACTCAACACTGCCCATAGACTCAACACTGCACACAGACTCAACACTGCCCATAGACTCAACACTGCCCATAGACTCAACACTGCCCATAGACTCAACACTGCCCATAGACTCAACACTGCCCATAGACTCAACACTGCCCATAGACTCAACACTGCACACAGACTCAACACTGCCCATAGACTCAACACTGCCCACAGACTCAACACTACCATAGACTCAACACTGCCCATAGACTCAACACTACCCATAGACTCAACACTGCCCATAGACTCAACACTGCCCATAGACTCAACACTGCCCATAGACTCAACACTGCCCATAGACTCAACACTGCCCATAGACTCAACACTACCCATAGACTCAACACTACCCATAGACTCAACACTGCCCATAGACTCAACACTACCCATAGACTCAACACTGCCCATAGACTCAACACTGCCCATAGACTCAACACTACCCATAGACTCAACACTGCCCATAGACTCAACACTGCCCATAGACTCAACATAGACTCAACACTACCCATAGACTCAACACTACTCATAGACTCAACACTGCCCATAGATTTCGATTTAAAGCTTTCGTGACTGCAGGATTCATCTTCTTGGTTCTTTCGGTAAAGTCACGTAGAAGGGAAGTAATAAAATAATAAAAATAAAACATAATAAAACAATTCTCACGACGTTTCGGCCACAACGCAAGCAGCCGTCCTCAGGTGAAAACCAGGTCCGTCGAGGCGACAGAGTCTGAATGAAACAGCACACGGGCTTAGAGCATATATATAAGCTGGGCGCATTGACAAAGGAATTTGCATATCAACAGGAATTTAGCATATTTATGGGAAATGCAGGAATGTAATTAGTACTGCATATGCATGTGCATTATGCAGGATTAACAGCATCAAAGGGAGCTGCAGTTACTGCTGCTGCAGCAGTTGCTGCTGCTGCTGCAGTTTCTGCTGCTGCTGCAGTTGCTGCCGCTGCTGCACTTGCTGCTGCTACTGCTGCAGTTGCTGCCTTATCCATTTTAATATAACACTATGTATTATTCTACCACCCTAGTGTGTATCATACTGCTATATGTTTACTGTACAATTACGACACCATATAAGACTCTGCACACTGCACCATGCCAGTGAGTGGAACGCGGTCTGAAAGTCACCGTTAACGTGAACACAATCAGTTAAGATCCGAAATGGTTTATTACGTCCTTCCAATGATTGCTAAGCCAGAATCCATCTTCTCGGTTGAAATTGTCTCTGTGTTTGTATATGTGGATCGCCTCATGAACGAATCTCTCATGATAGCCAGATGGCTTGCAGAGAACCTCATAGACTCAACACTGCCCATAGACTCAACACTGCCCATAGACTCAACATAGACTCAACACTACCCATAGACTCAACACTACTCATAGACTCAACACTGCCATAGACTCAACACTGCCCATAGACTCAACACTTCCCATAGACTCAACACTGCCCATAGACTCAACACTACCCATAGACTCAACACTGCCCATAGACTCAACACTACCCATAGACTCAACACTGCCCATAGACTCAACACTGCCCATAGACTCAACACTACTCATAGACTCAACACTGCCCATAGACTCAACACTTCCCATAGACTCAACACTGCCCATAAACTCAACACTGCCCACAGACTCAACACTACCCATAGACTCAACACTGCCCATAGACTCAACACTGCCCATAGACTTAACACTACCCATAGACTCAACACTGCCCATATACTCAACACTGCCCATATACTCAACACTACCCATAGACTCAACACTACCCATAGACTCAACACTACCCATAGACTCAACACTACCCATAGACTCAACACTACCATAGACTCAACACTACCCATAGACTCAACACTACTCATAGACTCAACACTGCCCATAGATTTCGATTTAAAGCTTTCGTGACTGCAGGGATTCATCTTCTTGGTTCTTTCGGTAAAGTCACGTAGAAGGGAAGTAATAAAATAATAAAAATAAAACATAATAAAACAATTCTCACGACGTTTCGGCCACAACGCAAGCAGCCGTCCTCAGGTGAAAACCAGGTCCGTCGAGGCGACAGAGTCTGAATGAAACAGCACACGGGCTTAGAGCATATATATAAGCTGGGCGCATTGACAAAGGAATTTGCATATCAACAGGAATTTAGCATATTTATGGGAAATGCAGGAATGTAATTAGTACTGCATATGCATGTGCATTATGCAGGATTAACAGCATCAAAGGGAGCTGCAGTTACTGCTGCTGCAGAAGTTTCTGCTGCTGCTGCAGTTGCTGCTGCTGCTGCAGTTGCTGCCGCTGCTGCACTTGCTGCTGCTACTGCACTTGCTGCTGCTGCTGCAGTTGCTGCCTTATCCATTTTAATATAACACTATGTATTATTCTACCCACCCTAGTGTGTATCATACTGCTATATGTTTACTGTACAATTACGACACCATATATTACTCTGCACACTGCACCATGCTAGTGAGTGGAACGCGGTCTGAAAGTCACCGTTAACGTGAACACAATCAGTTAAGATCCGAAATGGTTTATTACGTCCTTCCAATGATTGCTAAGCCAGAATCCATCTTCTCGGTTGAAATTGTCTCTGTGTTTGTATATGTGGATCGCCTCATGAACGAATCTCTCATGATAGCCAGATGGCTTGCAGAGAACCTCATAGACTCAACACTGCCCATAGACTCAACACTGCCCATAGACTCAACACTGCCCATAGACTCAACACTACCCATAGACTCAACACTACCCATAGACTCAACACTACCCATAGACTCAACACTGCCCATATACTCAACACTGCCCATATACTCAACACTACCCATAGACTCAACACTACCCATAGACTCAACACTACCCATAGACTCAACACTGCCCATAGACTCAACACTGCCCATATACTCAACACTACCTATACTCAACACTACCCATAGACTCAACACTGCCCATAGACTCAACACTGCACCTCCAATTAGAACGGTTGGCTAAGTACGGTGGTGTTGGTGGTGGTGATGTTAGTGGCAGTGGTGGCGGTGATGGTGGCGGTGTTGGTAGTAGGGGCATTGATGGCGGTGGTGATGGCAGTTGTGGTGGCGATGGTAGTGGCAGTGGTAGTGGCAGTGGTGGCGATGGTGGTGGTAGCAGTGTGGTGATGGCGGTGGTGGTGGTGGCGATGGTGGTGGTGGTGATGGTGGCATTGTTGGTGGTGGGGCAGTAGTGGTGGTGGTGATGGTGGTGGTGATGGCGATGGTGGTGATGGTGGCGATGGTGATGGTGGTGGCAGTGGCGATGGTGGTGATGGTGGCGATGGTGATGGTGGTGGCGATGGCGATGGCGATGGCGGTGGTGATGGTGGTGGCGGTGGTGATGGTGATGGTGGCGATGGCGATAGTGGTGGCAGTGGCGATGGTGGCGATGGCGATGGTGATGGTGGCGATGATGGTGGTGGCGATGGTGATGGTGGCGTTGGTAGTGTCCGCTCACCGCCGGGCCGCAGCAGGAGCGGTGTGGGTGGACTCCGCTCGACGCGGTCCACCCGGCTCCGCGCTCGCCCCGCGGCTTGCTGCGCACCACGCACGAGTAGCGCCCCACGTCCGTGCCCTCCACCCGCGTGATGTACAGGTTGCCCGTCAGCTGCGACACGAACCGCCGGCCGTCCGATAGCACCTCCACCTCCTCCTCGTCCTCCTCCTCTTCCACCGCCGCCGCCGCCACCTTCCCCTCTCTCTCCCGTTTGCCGCCGGCGCCGCCGCGTCTCCGCCCGGAGGACATCAGCCAGCTGTAGGACACCTCTGCAAGACGACAACATCCAAGCGAAGGACCGCAGAGCTTGGGAAAGTATTTTTTTTTCTCTCTCTATTTTGAGAGAATGAGATGTAGCTCGACCTGCTCGCGCACGTGTGTGGGTTTCCTCCCAGGTGTTTAAAAATACCTCTCGTTAGTAAAGTTGCCCAAACATTCATGTGTAGGACCACAGAACTTGGGCACTTAAGTTGAATTGAGGGTCGGTCCTCCTCCTCGCACACGCGGCGTGCGGTTTTCTCCAAGCTCTCCGCTTTCCTCCCGCATGGATAAACAACTTACTTATCGAGCTGGACAGACATACAAATGTTGGACCACAGAACTTGGGCATTTTTTATTTTAAAAGATTGAGATTCATACCCCCCCCCCCCCTCTGCTCGCACACGTGTGGGGTCTCACCGGTTTCCTCCCAAGAGTATCAATAAAACATAAAACAAAAATAAAAACCCCTCGTTAGTAGAGCTGGCCAAACATCCAAATGCAGGGCCACAGAACTTGGGCAATTATTGGCCTACGTGTTAATCTGCAATTGTTGGCCGCTTTCCCGCTTGTGTGTGATTTCCCACCGACCTCCGTCACGGAAGATGCCTCGCGTCACGAAGTACGGCCGCAGCGTTTGGCGAGATGCCGTTATAATCGCCAAGTAGACCATCCAAACATTCAGTGGGGTGACTTTCTTAAATTTTATACGTATATATTAAAAACATCCGATTGTAGAGTCGCGAGACGAAGGATTCCGTGCGGTAACAACGCACTCCCCATGCTGTTCAGTTGCCGATCCTGCCCGCCACCGCCTCGCTCCCCTCCCGCCCGGCTCCACCCTCCCCTCTCCCCATTGGTTATCCATGTCGGCCGCCCCCCCACACCCGGCCCTCTCAACCCCCCATCGGCGGCGCACGGAAGGAACGCGGTAAGCACGCTGCCCTCGACTCCAACGGGCTCGCCAATCCATAATAATAATAATAATACCCAGGATTATCGTTGCCCTGTATTAATCCCATAAACCCGTGGGCAGGTTTATTGGCGGCAAAATTAGGCGGCGAGATGGAGGTAGGGCGTGGATGAAATAATCCACCCGGCGGCGGCTCCGGACCTTTTCGAGCTGAGAATTAAGCACTGGGGTGGAAACCCTTCGTGTTGGAAAGCGGCTCGTGGAAGTGGATATGACAAAGCTACCTCTGAAATCCCCTTCTTCTTACTCAAGTGACACTGGTGCACACAGAACGGCCGCGGGAGTGGACATGACAGAGCTACCTCTGAGGTCATCTTCTTCTTAGTCAATGACACTGGCGCACACAGAATGGCCCGCGGAAGTGGACATGACAGAGCTACCTCTGAGGTCATCTTCTTCTTATTCAAGTGACACTGGCGCACACAGAATGGCCCGCGGAAGTGGATATGACAGAGCTACCTCTGAGATCCTCTTCTTCTTATTCAAGTGACACTGGTGCACACAGAACGGCGCGGAAGTGGATATGACAGAGCTACCGCTGAAATCCCATTCTTCTTTCTCAAGTGGCGCTCTGGCGCACACACACAGCACAGGGGGCGGCACTTATGAGAGTAGCGCTCGCAGCGCAACGGTCACAACCTCGATATTTTTTCCCACCGTCTCACACGGTGCATCTTGAGCCCTAAGAAGTTCAGAAAATCGCCAGGTCCCCGTCGCCGTCGCATCGATAAAACGCGACGATCGGTTGATGGTCGCAGATGGCCGTCAGGATTTGACGGCTGAGCGGCAGTCGGGAGACGGAACGCGCCCCGAGAGGGAGAGAGGCGTGCGTCCTCCGCAGAGACGGAGTTATGAATTCATCTCTCGTGTGTGTGTGTGTGGTGGTGTTGTTGTGTGTGGTTGTTGTTGTGTGTGTGTGTTGTTGTTGTTGTGTGTGGTGGTGTTGTTGTGTGTGTGTGTGTTGTTGTTTGTGTGGAGCGGTAGTGTCACGTAGAATGGAAATAATAAAATAATAAAAATAAAACATAATAAAATAATTCTCACGACGTTTCGGCCACAACGCAAGCAGAGCTACCGCTGAGGACGGCTGCTTGCGTTGTGGCCGAAACGTCGTGAGAATTATTTTATTATGTTTTATTATTTTATTATTTCCATTCCACGTGACTTTACCGAAAGAACCAAGAAGATGAATCCTGCAGTCACGAAAGCTTTAAATCGAAATGGAGCGGTAGTGTCGTGGTTAGCGCGCTGCGTTACGAAGCTGGCGACCCAAGTTCATCCCGCTCACGGCCAAAATCTGTGACGATTATCTGAACCGATCCTGGGCCTCCCTAGGACGACTCAGCCTCAAATGAGTACTTGTGTGGTGTGTAGTAAACATCGCCACTGGAGAGACAAAGCGGCCTGGCGTGGTGCTGACAACCCACGCCCTTGTGTACCGTTCCGGCCGTCATAGGAGCTACTCGCTAACAGCACTTGCACCTACCGTCTGTTGCAGGCTATACAGGGGATCTTTATTTTTGGGGCAGGAAATTTCTAGGCGGATTGTTACGTCGCTGGATCGTTCGAGGTGGCGATGGCTTTGTCGGAGTGAGTTCTTCACCCAGCAGTGGACAAACCATGGCCGATGAGGCGGGTATAGTGGCAGTCGTAGAAAAGAATAAGAAATATTTTTTTCCATTTTCAATTTCTTTCCTCCCATCTCACACCACCACCACCACCACCCCCCTCCCCCATTGTGAGCGAAAAGGTAAAAATCAATCGGTAATAAGCAGCTCATTAACCCCCGCGCACTCCCGCAACGACCGGGACACCGCCCTGCGCCGCACGGGCAAACCAGGCGCAGCCCTGGCAATGTCCCTGCCCACGCCCCTGCTGACAGAAGAGTGTCGGGGTGCCTCGGACTGAGTGTCAGTGCGCCTGCTCTGACACACTGGCGTCCGCACATCCGATTAGTGCGGTTGGCTACGTACGGTGCGAATAGACTCAACACTGCCATAGACTCAACACTGCCCACAGACTCAACACTGCCCACAGACTCAACACTGCCCACAGATCAACACTACCCATAGACTCACACTGCCCACAGACTCAACACTGACCATAGACTCAACACTGCCCATAGACTCAACACTGCCCACAGACTCAACACTGCCCATAGACTCAACACTGCCCACAGACTCAACACTGCCCATAGACTCAACACTGCCCACAGACTCAACACTGCCCACAGACTCAACACTGCCATAGACTCAACACTGCCCATAGACTCAACACTGCCCACAGACTCAACACTGCCCATAGACTCAACACTGCCGATAGATTCAACACTGCACATAGACTGAACACTGCACATAGACTCAACACTGCACATAGACTCAACACTGCCCGTAGACTCAACACTGCCCGTAGACTCAACACTACTATAGACTCAACACTGCCCATAGACTCAACACAGCCCATAGACTCAACACTGCCCATAGACTCAACACTGCCCATAGACTCAACAATGCACATAGACTCAATACTGCCCATAGACTCAACACTGCCCGTAGACTCAACACTGCCCATAGACTCAACACTGCCCATAGACTCAACACTACCCATAGACTCAACACTGCCCATAGACTCAACACTACCCATAGACTCAACACTACCCATAGACTCAACACTGCCCATAGACTCAACACTGCCCATAGACTCAACACTACCCGTAGACTCAACACTACCCGTAGACTCAACACTGCCCATAGACTCAACACTGCCCGTAGACTCAACACTGCCCGTAGACTCAACACTGCCCATAGACTCAACACTGCCCATAGACTCAACACTGCCCATAGACTCAACACTACCCGTAGACTCAACACTACCCGTAGACTCAACACTGCCCATAGACTCAACACTGCCCATAGACTCAACACTGCCCATAGACTCAACACTGCCTATAGACTCAACACTGCCCGTAGACTCAACACTGCCCATAGACTCAACACTGCCCATAGACTCAACACTGCCCATAGACTCAACACTGCCCATAGACTCAACACTGCCCATAGACCAACACTGCCCATAGACTCAACACTGCCCGTAGACTCAACACTGCCCGTAGACTCAACACTGCCCATAGACTCAACACTGCCCATAGACTCAACACTGCCCATAGACTCAACACTGCCCATAGACTCAACACTGCCAATAGACTCAACACTGAGACTCAACACGCCCATAGACTCAACACTGCCCATAGACTCAACACTGCACATAGACTCCACACTGCCTATAGACTCAACACTGCCAATAGACTCAACACTGCACATAGACTCAACACTGCCCATAGACTCAACACTGCCCATAGACTCAACACTGCCAATAGACTCAATACTACCCATAGACTCAACACTGACATAGACTCAACACTACTCATAGACTCAACACTACCNATAGACTCAACACTGCCCATAGACTCAAAACCGCCCATAGACTCACACTACCCATAGATTAACACTGCCCATAGACTCAACACTGCCCATAGACTTAACACTGCCCATAGACTCAACACTGCCCATAGACTCAACACTGCCAGAGACTCACACTGCCCATAGACTCAACACTGCCCATAGACTCAACACTGCCCATAGACTCAACACTGCCCATAGACTCAACACTGCCCATAGACTCAACACTGCCCATAGACTCACCACTGCCCATAGACTCAATACTGCCCATAGACTCAACACTGCACATAGACTCAACACTGCCCATAGACTCACCACTGCCCATAGACTCAATACTGCCNATAGACTCAACACTGCCCATAGACTCACCACTGCCCATAGACTCAATACTACCCGTAGACTCAACACTGCCATAGACTCATAGACTCAACACTGCCAATAGACTCAACACTGCCCGTAGACTCAACACTGCCCGTAGACTCAACACTGCCCGTAGACTCAACACTGCCAATAGACTCAACACTGCCCATAGACTCAACACTACCATAGACTCAACACTGCCNATAGACTCACACTACCATAGACTCAACACTACCNATAGACTCAACACTGCCCCATAGACTCAACACTGCCNATAGACTCAACACTGCCCGTAGACTCAACACTACCCGTAGACTCAACACTGCCCGTAGACTCAACACTGCCCATAGACTCAACACTGCCCATAGACTCAACACTGCCCATAGACTCAACACTACCCCATAGACTCAACACTGCCAGACTCAACACTGCCCATAGACTCAACACTACCCATAGACTCAACACTGCCNATAGACTCAACACTACCNATAGACTCAACACTACCCATAGACTCAACACTGCCATAGACTCAACACTGCCATAGACTCAACACTGCCNATAGACTCAACACTGCCCATAGACTCAACACTGCCCCATAGACTCAACACTGCCNATAGACTCAACACTGCCCATAGACTCAATACTGCCCATAGACTCAACACTGCCCATAGACTCAACACTGCCCATAGACTCAACACTGCCATAGACTCAATACTACCCATAGACTCAACACTGCCAATAGACTCAACACTACTCATAGACTCAACACTACCCATAGACTCAACACTGCCATAGACTCAAAACCGCCCATAGACTCACACTACCGATTAACACTGCCCATAGACTCAACACTGCCCATAGACTTAACACTGCCCATAGACTCAACACTGCCCATAGACTCAACACTGCCTATAGACTCAACACTGCCCAGAGACTAACACTGCCCATAGACTCAACACTGCCNATAGACTCAACACTGCCATAGACTCAACACTGCCCATAGACTCAACACTGCCATAGACTCAACACTGCCATAGACTCACCACTGCCCATAGACTCAACACTGCCCATAGACTCAACACTGCCCATAGACTCAACACTGCCATAGACTAACACTACCCCATAGACTCAACACTACCATAGACTCAACACTGCCCCATAGACTCAACACTGCCCATAGACTCAACACTGCCCATAGACTCAACACTGCCNATACACTCAACACTGCCATAGACTCAACACTGCNCATAGACTCAACACTGCCCATAGACACAACACTGCCCCATAGACTCAACACTACCCATAGACTCAACACTGCCCATAGACTCAACACTGCCCATAGACTCAACACTTCCATAGACTCAACACTGCCATACACTCAACACTGCCAATAGACTCAACACTGCACATAGACTCAACACTACCNATAGACTCAACACTGCCCATAGACTCAACACTACCCATAGACTCAACACTGCCCATAGACTAACCACTACCCATAGACTCAACACTGCCTATAAACTCAACACTACCCATAGACTCAACACTGCCCATAGACTCAACACTACCATAGACTCAACACTGCCATAGACTCANCACTACCCATAGACTCAACACTGCCNATAGACTCAACACTGCCCATAGACTCAACACTACCCCATAGACTCAACACTGCCATAGACTCAACACTGCCCATAGACTAACACTACCNATAGAATCAACACTGCCCCATAGACTCAACACTACCNATAGACTCAACACTGCCCATAGACTCAACACTGCCCATAGACTAACACTACCCCATAGACTCAACACTACCCATAGACTCAACACTGCCCATAGACTCAACACTGCCCCATAGACTCAACACTGCCACAGACTCAACACTACCNATAGACAACACTACCNATAGACTCAACACTGCCCATAGACTCAACACTACCCCATAGACTCAACACTACCCATAGACTCAACACTGCCCATAGACTCAACATTCCATAGACTAACACTGCCNATACACTCACACTGCCATAGACTCACACTGCCATAGACTCAACACTGCCAATAGACTCAACACTACCATAGACTCAACACTACCCATAGACTAACACTGCCATAGACTCAAAACCGCCCATAGACTCANCACTACCGATTAACACTGCCCATAGACTCAACACTGCCCATAGACTTAACACTGCCNATAGACTAACACTGCCATAGACTCAACACTGCCNATAGACTCAACACTGCCCAGAGACTCAACACTGCCNATAGACTAACACTGCCCATAGACTCAACACTGCCCATAGACTCAACACTGCCNATAGACTCAACACTGCCATAGACTAACACTGCCATAGACTCACACTGCCCATAGACTAACACTGCCATAGACTCAACACTGCCCATAGACTCAACACTGCCCATAGACTCAACACTACCCCATAGACTCAACACTACCNATAGACTCAACACTGCCCATAGACTCAACACTGCCCATAGACTAACACTGCATAGACTCAACACTGCCCCATACACTAACACTGCAATAGACTAACACTGCCATAGACTCAACACTGCCCATAGACTAACACTGCCCATAGACTCAACACTACCCATAGACTAACACTGCCCCATAGACTCAACACTGCCNATAGACTCAACACTTCCATAGACTCAACACTGCCNATACACCAACACTGCCAAAGCACTCAACACTGCCATAGACTAACACTACCNATAGACCAACACTGCCATAGACCAACACTACCCCATAGACTCAACACTGCCNATAGACTAACACTACCCATAGACTAACACTGCCATAAACTCAACACTACCCATAGACAACACTGCCNATANACNCAACACTACCNATAGACTCAACACTGCCATAGACCAACACTACCCCATAGACTCAACACTGCCCATAGACCAACACTGCCCCATAGACTCAACACTACCNATAACTCAACACTGCCCCATAGACTCAACACTGCCNATAGACTCAACACCCATAGACAACACTGCCATAGACCAACACTACCCATAGACTCAACACTGCCATAACCANCACTGCCCCATAGCACTCAACACTACCCCATAGACTCAACACTACCNATAACCAACACTGCCCCATAGACTAACACTGCCCCATAGACTAACATGCCNACAGACTAACACTACCATAGACAACACTACCCCATAGACTCAACACTGCCCATAGACTCAACACTACCATAGACTAACACTACCATAGACAACACTGCCCATANACTCANCACCATAACAACACTGCCATAGCACAACACTGCCATAGACTCAACACTGCCATAGACTCAACACTGCCNATAGACCAACACTACCATAGACTAACACTACCATAGACTAACACTACCCCATAGACTCAACACTGCCNATAGACTCAACACTACCATAGACTAACACTACCNATAGACTGACTCACACTGCCNATAGACTCAACACTGCCCATAGACTCAACACTACCATAGAATCAACACCCATAGACTCAACACTACCCCATAGACTAACACTGCCCCATAGACTACACTGCCCATAGACTCAACACTACCCCATAGACTCAACACTACCNATAGACTAACACTGCCCCATAGACTAACACTGCCNATAGACTAACACTGCCNACAGACTCAACACTACCCTATAGACAACACTACCCATAGACTAACACTGCCCATAGACTAACACTACCATAGACTCAACACTACCNATAGACTAACACTGCCNATAGACTCAACACTGCCCTGAAGACTCAACACTGCCCGTAGACTCAACACTACCCNTAGACTAACACTGCCCGTAGACTCAACACTGCCCGTAGACTAACACTGCCCGATAGACTAACACTGCCCNTAGACTAACACTGCCNATAGACTCAACACTGCCCATAGACCAACACTACCNATAGACTACACTGCCCCATAGACTCAACACTACCATCAGACTAACACTACCCATAGACCAACACTGCCNATAGACTAACACTACCCCATAGACAACACTACCATAGACTNAACACTACCCCATAACTAACACTACCCATAACTCAACACTACCATAACTAACACTGCCCATAACTAACACTCCCATAACTCAACACTGCCNATAAACTCAACAATGCCCCATAGACTAACACTGCCNATAGACTAACACTACCNATAGACAACACTGCCNATAGACGAACACTACCCCATAGCTCAACACTGCCCCATAGACTAACACTACCCATAGACTAACACTGCCCATAACAACACTGCCATAGACTAACACTACCATAGACTCAACCTGCCCATAGCTAACACTCCCATAGACTAACACTGCCNATAAACTCAACACTGCCCCATAGACTAACACTGCCNATAGACTNAACACTACCCCATAGACAACACTGCCCCATAGACGCAACACTACCCATAGACTCAACACTGCCCATAGACTCACACTACCATAGACTCAACACTGCCCCATAGACACTGCCCATAGACTAACACTGCCCCATAGACTCACAATGCCCATAGACTCAACACTACCCATAGACTCAACACTGCCCATAGACTCAACACTGCCCCATAGACTCAACACTGCCCCATAGACTCAACACTGCCNATAGACTCAACACTACCCATAGACTAACACTGCCATAGACTCACACTGCCATAGACTAACACTACCCATAGACTCACACTGCCCCATAGACTAACACTACCCTTAGACTCAACACTGCCCATAGACTCAACACTACCNATAGACTAACACTGCCCATAGACTCACACTACCCATAGACTAACACTGCCNATAAACTAAACACTACCATAGACTCAACACTGCCATAGACTCAACACTACCNATAGACTCAACACTGCCCATAGACTCAACACTACCNATAGACTCAACACTGCCATAGACTACACTGCCCCATAGACTAACACTACCATAGACTCAACACTGCCCATAGACTCAACACTGCCCCATAGACTCAACACTACCATAGACTCAACACTGCCCATAGACTAACACTACCATAGACTCAACACTGCCATAGACTAACACTGCCATAGACTCAACACTACCCATAGACTCAACACTACCATAGACTAACACTGCCCATAGACTCAACACTGCCCATAGACTAACACTGCNCCAGANTACACTCAACACTACCCATAGACTCAACACTGCCATAGACTAACACTGCCCATAGACTAACACTGCCCCATAGACTCAACACTACCNATAGACTCAACACTACCCATAGACTCAACACTGCCCATAGACTAACACTACCCCATAGACTAACACTGCCCATAGACTAACACTGCCCCATAGACTAACACTACCNATAGACTAACACTACCATAGACTAACACTGCCATAGACTCAACACTGCTACCCATAGACTCAACACTGCCCTATAGACTCAACACTGCCCATAGACTCAACACTACCNATAGACTAACACTGCCATAGACTAACACTGCCCATAGACTCAACACTGCCATAGACTCAACACTACCATAGACAACACTACCCCATAGACTACACTGCCATAGACTCANCACTGCCCACAGACTAACACTACCATAGACTAACACTGCCNATAGACTAACACTACCCATAGACTCAACACTGCCATAAACTAACACTACCCATAGACTAACACTGCCCTGTATACACTNAACACTGCCANTAGACTAACACTGCCATAGACTAACACTGCCATAGACTCAACACTGCCATAGACTCAACACTACCCCATAGACTCAACACTGCCNATAGACTAACACTGCCNATAGACTAACACTTCCATAGACTAACACTGCCCATACACTCAACACTGCCATAGACTCAACACTGCAGCATAGACTCAACACTACCATAGACTCAACACTGCCCCATAGACTAACACTACCATAGACTCCCAACACTGCCATAGACTAACACTACCCATAGACTCAACACTGCCTCATAAACTCANCACTACCNATAGACTCCAACACTGCCCCATAGACTCAACTCTACCATAGACTAACACTGCCCCATAGACTAACACTACCATAGACTCAACACTGCCNATAGACTAACACTGCCNATAGACTCAACACTACCCCATAGACTAACACTGCCATAGACTAACACTGCCCCATAGATTAACACTACCATAGAATAACACTGCCCCATAGACTCAACACTACCATAGACTCAACACTGCCNATAGACTAACACTGCCCCATAGACTAACACTACCCATAGACTAACACTACCATAGACTAACACTGCCCATAGACTAACACTGCCNATAGACTCAACACTGCCCCACAGACTCAACACTACCCATAGACAACACTACCATAGACTAACACTGCCNATAGACTACACTACCATAGACTANCACTACCCATAGACTAACACTGCCATAGACTAACACTTCCATAGACTCAACACTGCCCATACACTCAACACTGCCATAGACTAACACTACCATAGACTAACATACCATAGACTCAACACTACCNATAGACTAACACTGCCATAGACTAACACTACCCCATAGACTAACACTACCNATAGACTAACACTGCCCCATAGACTCAACACTGCCCATAGACTAACACTACCATAGAATAACACTGCCATAGACTAACACTACCCATAGACTCAACACTGCCNATAGACTCTAACACTGCCCATAGACTCAACACTACCATAGACTAACACTACCATAGACTCAACACTGCCCATAGACTCAACACTGCCNATAGACTAACACTGCCACAGACTCAACACTACCATACGCCCATAGACTAACACTGCCNATAGACTAATTTCACTACCCCATAGACTCAACACTACCATAGACTAACACTGCCCGATAGACTCAACACTGCCCATAGACTCAACACTGCCCTAGACTAACACTACCCGTAGACTAACACTGCCCGATAGACTCAACACTGCCCGTAGACTNAACNTTGCCCGTAGACTAACACTGCCCTAGACTCGTAACACTGCCCTAATAGACTCAACACTGCCATAGACTNAACACTACCCATGATAACACTCCATNGACTAACCTACCCCATAGACTAACACTACCCCATAACTAACACTGCCATAGACTCAACACTACCATAGACTAACACTACCCATAGACTAACACTACCNATAGACTCAACACTACCCATAGACTAACACTACCCATAGACTCAACACTGCATAGACTCAACACTCTCCATAGACTAACACTGCCATAAACTAACAATGCCCATAGACTAACACTGCCNATAGACTCCAACACTACCATAGACTAACACTGCCATAGACGACACTACCCATAGACTCAACACTGCCCATAGACTAACACTACCNATAGACTAACACTGCCNATAGACTCAACACTGCCNATAGACTAACACTACCCATAGACTCAACACTGCCCATAGACTAACACTCCCATAGACTCAACACTGCCATAAACTAACACTGCCATAGACTAACACTGCCCATAGACTCAAACACTACCCATAGACTAACCTGCCNATAGACGAACACTACCNATAGACTCAACACTGCCCATAGACTCACACTACCNATAGACTAACACTGCCCATAGACACTGCCCATAGACTAACACTGCCNATAGACTCACAATGCCATAGACTAACACTGCCCATAGACTNAACACTGCCNATAGACTCAACACTGCCCATAGACTAACACTGCCNATAGACTCAACACTGCCCATAGACTCAACACTACCCATAGACTAACACTGCCATAGACTCACACTGCCCATAGACTCAACACTACCCATAGACTCAACACTGCCNATAACTCAACACTACCCATAGACTAACACTGCCCATAGACTAACACTACCCATAGACTCAACACTGCCNATAGACTCACACTCCCATAGACTCAACACTGCCATAAACTAACACTACCATAGACTAACACTGCCCATAGACTCAACACTCCCATAACTAACACTGCCATAGACTAACACTACCATAGACTCAACACTGCCCATAGACTAACACTGCCCATAGACTCAACACTACCCATAGACTCAACACTGCCATAGACTAACACTGCCCATAGCTCAACACTACCATAGACTCAACACTGCCCCATAGACTCAACACTACCCATAGACTCAAACTGCCCATAGACTCAACACTGCCATAGACTCAACACTACCNATAGACTAACACCCCATAGACTCAACACTGCCATAGACTAACACTGCCNATAGACTAACACTGCCACAGACTAACACTACCCATAGACAACACTACCATAGACTAACACTGCCATAGACTCAACACTGCCATAGACTCAACACTGCCCATAGACTCAACACTACCCATAGACTCAACACTACCCATAGACTCAACACTGCCCATAGACTCAACACTACCCATAGACTCAACACTGCCCATAGACTCAACACTGCCNATAGACTCACACTACCCATAGACTCAACACTACCATAGACTCAACACTGCCCATAGACTCACACTGCTCATAGACTAACACTGCCCATAGACTCAACACTGCCCATAGACTCAACACTACCCATAGACTCAACACTGCCCATAGACTAACACTGCCCATAGACTCAACACTGCCCATAGACTCAACACTACCCATAGACAACACTCCCATAGACTCAACACTGCCCATAGACTCAACACTGCCACAGACTACACTACCATAGACAACACCACCCATAGACTCAACACTGCCCATAGACTCAACACTGCCCATAGACTCAACACTGCCATAGACTAACACTACCCATAGACTCAACACTACCCCATAGACTCAACACTGCTCATAGACTCAACACTACCCATAGACTAACACTGCCCATAGACTCAACACTGCCCCATAGACTCAACACTACCATAGACTCAACACTACCCATAGACTCAACACTGCCCATAGACTCAACACTGCCCATAGACTCAACACTGCCCATAGACTCAACACTACCCATAGACTCAACACTGCCCATAGACTAACACTGCCCATAGACTCAACACTACCCATAGACTAACACTGCCCATAGACTAACACTGCCCATAGACTCAACACTAACACTGCCCATAGACTCAAACTGCCCATAGACTCAACACTGCCCATAGACTCAACACTACCCATAGACTCAACACTACCCATAGACTCAACACTGCCCATAGACTCAACACTACCCATAGACTCAACACTGCCCATAGACTCAACACTACCATAGACTAACACTGCCCATAGACTCAACACTACCCATAGACTAACACTGCCCATAGACTAACACTACCATAGATTCAACACTGCCCATAGACTCAACACTACCCATAGACTCAACACTGCCNATAGACTCAACACTATTTATAGACTCAACACTGCCCATAGACTCAACACTGCCCATAGACTCAACACTGCCCATAGACTCAACACTACCCATAGACTCAACACTGCCNATAGACTCAACACTACCCATAGACTCAACACTGCCNATAGACTCAACACTATTATAGACTCAACACTGCCCATAGACTCAACACTGCCCATAGACTCAACACTGCCCATAGACTCAACACTGCCCATAGACTCAACACTACCCATAGACTCAACACTGCCNATAGACTCAACACTACCCATAGACTCAACACTGCCCATAGACTCAACACTACCCATAGACTCAACACTGCCATAGACTCAACACTACCCATAGACTCAACACTGCCCATAGACTCAACACTGCCCATAGACTCAACACTACCATAGACTCAACACTGCCCATAGACTCAACACTACCNATAGACTCAACACTGCCCATAGACTCACACTATTCATAGACTCAACACTGCCCATAGACTCAACACTGCCCATAGACTCAACACTGCCCATAGACTCAACACTGCCATAGACTCAACACTGCCCATAGACTCACACTCCATAGACTCAACACTGCCCATAGACTCAACACTGCCATAGACTCACACTGCCATAGACTCAACACTGCCCATAGACTCACACTGCCCATAGACTCAACACTGCCCATAGACTCAACACTGCCATAGACTCAACACTGCCCATAGACTCAACACTGCCCATAGACTCAACACTGCCATAGACTCAACACTGCCCATAGACTCAACACTGCCCATAGACTCAACACTGCCATAGACTCAACACTGCCCATAGACTCAACACTGCCCATAGACTCAACACTGCCCATAGACTCAACACTGCCCATAGACTCAACACTGCCCATAGACTCAACACTGCCCATAGACTCAACACTGCCCATAGACTCAGCACTGCCCATAGACTCAACACTGCCCATAGACTCAACACTGCCCATAGACTCAACACTGCCCATAGACTCAACACTGCCCATAGACTCAACACTGCCCATAGACTCAGCACTGCCCGTCAGCAATGTGTGCGTGCTGAACTTCTTTCGCACCGTACACAGCCAACCACTCTGATCGGAGTTCTAAACTAACGGGTTTGTCAATCGACGATGATTTAAATCGACGATGATTTAAAGGTGCATCGCAGCTCCCTGTGGGCTTCCTCATATCGGAAGGGAGAAGAGCGTTCCAGACGGCCGCAGAATCTGCATCTGAAAGCGCTGCGTGATGCAGCGGCGAACGCGGCCCTGGGTCGATGTCCAGCAGCAGCAGCAGCAACGTCAATGCCCAAGGAAATATGAATCAGCGTATTGATTATCTCGTCGATTCACTGGTCAACACACTTTTTCTGGCATGAGGTATTCCAACGGTTTTAATGTAATTTTGGGTGCTGATTCCAAATCTGGCATCAGTTTTTGTCTATCACATCGGGTTTTTGAGATATCAAATATTGCATTTTCAATAAAAACTGCGGAAGAAAAATATTAAATAAATGTAGTATCTACATAAAATGATATTATAAACACACTATCAAAAAAATACAGCACCATATTTTAACACTAAAGCAGTCACTGACTCGCAACAACTTGCAATCATAAGTGACAGAGTTAATTTCGGGTAAAATCAATGAAAATGGGTATGCCGATAGCATAAAATGAGATGTGATAGAGCAAATCTGAGATCAGATTTGGAATCGGCACCCTGAAATTAGTCTAGAACAGCTGCAAAAGTCCAGGCCAGAAAAAATGTTTTTTTGTTGTTGACCAATGTAATCTAGGTTATACATTGGGATGCCTTAGAACCTTTTGAAACCGCGGCAACGACGCGGGTGGTCACAAACCATTCGCCACCTTNGTCTAGTGCCGAAGTATATACACCTCCTAACACCTCCTCCTCCACCTCTTCCACCACCTCCAGGAGGGGTTCGATATTCACTGCCGCCACTCTTTCATCGGTCGTGAGCGGGAATCACCCTCGGATGCCAAGGCGGGCTAACCATCGCCACCGCGTCCCACGCGACGTGACACATTTGATATACGTGAAAGGCTCACAAGTGATGCCACACATCTACCGATCCCCTCACTCCTCCCCCTTAGTTAATTATTAAGGAAACGGGTGGTCCCACAAATCTTGCTCCGCCTGCGATGCCGTTTGTAAATCACTGGCGAAACGTGTACATTAAATTTCGATTTAAAGCTTTCGTGATGCAGGGATTCACTGCTTTTCTTTCGGTAAAGTCACCTAGAAGGGAATAATAAATAATAAAAATAAAACATAATAAATATAATTCTCACGACGTTTCGGCCACAACGCAAGCAGCCGTCTCAGGATTTGAAGAAACAGAGTTATGGAACGGCTCTGGGCTGATAATGTATTTATTATATTTAATTTTAATTATTTTATTATTTCCCTTACGCGCGACTTTAAAAGAACCAAGAAGCCACAGTTGTGAATGTTGAAATCGATTTTTCAATCCACAAAGGCGGCGCANTCAGTGACGCAGTTTGCAACGCTGTTTGGTGTGTTAACACGTGATTCCAAACTTTGCCGATTGAGCTGTGTTGGGTGCTGGTAGGAACCACCTGGTTCCACCAGCCCACAGGGATTATTGTGTCCGTCCGTCGTGCATCAAAAATGGGAGGGGTGGGGCTGGGTGGGAGGGGAGGGTGGGGAGGGTGGGGCTGGGTGGGGAGGGGCTGGTCACCCCGTGGTGCCCTTATAAAACTCAACGTTTAACCTACTCACGCCGGCTTGTACCCGCCTCACAGTCGGGCATATTTGCGGAATACACCACGCCGCTGTTGACCCTGGCCATTGACCGAGCAACCCAACGTTCCTACCAGCTCCTCCGCAGGAATGTGTTTTATACTTTTAACGATCTACCCCCCCCCCCAAAAAAAAACCTACATTATGGATGACGCACACACACACACGCTCACACACTCACTCTGTATAATCAAAAGAATTCTTGCGGAGGCTGCACACGAGGCATTTCTGCTCCTCTCTCTGCCATTTGATGGGCACAAACTTTGAATGTGATCTGGTTTAGCCTGTGATGCCCTACTAATGGTATGTGTGTGTGTGCGTGTGTGTACGTGTGTGTGTAGCGGTAGTGTAGCGGTTAGCGCTGCGCTACAAACCCGGCGACCCGAGTTCGATTCCCGCTCACGGCCAACATCAGTGACGATTATCTGAACCGGTCCTGGGCCTCCCTAGATCTACTCAGCCCCAACATGAGTCCCCCGTGCGGTGTGGAGTTAACATCGCCACTGGTGAGACAAAGGCGGTCGGCGTGGTGCTGACCACCCACCCCCTCGTGTGCCGTGCCGGCCTTCATAGGTGCTAACAGCACTTGCCCCGACAGCCTGTTATGGCTACACTAATTTGAGGCTGAGTCGACCTAGGGGTGGCCCAGGATCGGTTCAGATAATCGCCACTGATGTTGGTTGTGACCAGGGCAGTGTTTAGCGCTAACCACTGCGTCACCGCTCCCCACAAAAATATACAAACAACAACAAAGATCCCCCGTATAGCCTGAACAGACTGTTGGGGCAAGTGCTGTTAGCGAGCAGCAGCACCTACGAAGGCCGGCACGGCACACGAGGGGGTCGGTGGTCAGCACCACGCCCGGCCGCCTTTGTCTCCCAGTGGTGAGGTTTACACACCGCACGGAGTACAATTTATTTTAGGCTCAGTCGACCTAGGGGAGGCCAGAACCGATTCAGATAATCGTCACCGGTGTTGGTGGCCGTCAGCGGGATTCGTAACGCAGCGCGCTAATCGTTGCACCACCGCTCCTAACACACATACAGCCAAGGTGCACCTAGCCTGGCACAAGCACCGCGGTGACGTCACCGCCACTTGTTGCTGTTATTGTTATGGGAGCTCGTGAGGAGCGGTGGTGCAGCGGTTAGCGCTACGAGTTCGATAGCCGCTCACAGCGATTCTGTTACCGATCCCCCCCCACTAGGTCGACTCAGCCTCAAAATTATACCATGTGACACCCCCCCACCACCACCACCCGTCTGTATGTCACAAGCGGCGGCCTTCGTAGGCGCTGCCGCTCACTGACAGCACTTGCCCCAGCAGCCAATCAGAGGCTACACGGGGATCTTTGCCTCTAGTGTGTGCGCGCGCGTGACAAACAAACATCGCGGCGTGCACAGCACGTGGTGCAGAGAGAGCCTTGAGAGAGAGGGGTGGGTGGAGGTGGTGGGGAGGTGGGGGAGGGAAGGAGGTGGGGAGAGAGGTGGGGTGGAGGTGGGAGGGGCCGTGGGTGGTGGGTGGGAGGTGGGAGGTGGTGGGTTGGTGGTGGGGGTGGTGTTGGGGTGGTGAAGTGGGGGTGAGGAGGAGGAGGGGTGGTGGGGAGAGGTCGTGGGTGGTGGGTGGAGGTGGGGAAGTAGGGGGGGAGGGTGGGGTGGTAGACGGGGAGGTGGGTGGGTGATGTGCGTGGGAGGTGGGGTGAGGTGGGGTGAAGTGGGAGGTGGGGGAAGGTGGTGGGAGGTAAGAGAGGTGGGGGGGGAGTGGTGGGTGTGAAGGGGGGTGAAGTGTGGGTGGGGAGGTGGTGGGGAGGTAAGAGAGGTGGGGGGGGTGTGAGGGGGGGCACGTGGCGAGGCGAGGATGGAGGATTGATGGCGAACGCCTTCAGCCCCCCCCCCCCACGTGACCTTGGGAGCAGCGGCCACAGCGCTGATGCCCGGGGGCATCTGGGGAGCCCGGCATGAGCCGCGAGCGAGTTCCTCCTCCTCATCCACCTCCACCTCCTGCTCCTCCTCATCCACCACCTCCACCTCCTCCACTTCCTCCACTTCCTCCACCACCACCTCCTCCACCTCTTCCTCCACCTCCTCCTCCACCACCTCCTCCACCTCCTCCTCCTCCACCTCCTCCATCTCCTACATCTCCACCACCTCCACCTCCTCCTCCACCACCTCCACCTCCTCCACCTCCTTCTCCACTTCCACCTCCTTCACCTCCACCTCCTCCACCTCCTCCATCTCCTCCACCTCCTCCAGCACCTCATCCTCCAACTCCTCCTCCACCACCTCCTCCACCTCCACCACCTCCTACACCCACTACATATCTAGACGTGACTAGGAGACGCCCAGTGGCACAGACATACAAAGACAAAGATCCCCCGTGTAGCCTTAACAGCCTGCTGGGGCAAGTGCTGTTAGCGAGCGCCTATGAAGGCCGGCACAGCACACGAGGCGGTGGGTGGCCAGCATCACGCCCGGCCGCCTTTGTCTTCCCAGCGCCGATGTTTTACACACAGCACCAGGAAACTCATTTGAGGCCGAGTCGACCTAGGGAGGCCCAGGACCGGTTCAGATAATCGTCACCGGCGTTGGTGGATCGCTCACGCACGACCACCAAAGGTAAAGATCCCCCGTGTAGCCTCTAACAGCTGCTGGGGCAAGTGCCGTTGGCGAGTGGCAGCACCTACGAAAGCCCACACCACGCCCGGCTGCTTTTGTCTCCCCGGCGGCGACGTTCACACAATATAATTTTGAGGCTGAGTCGACCTAGGCGGGTGATGGTGGGGTAGGAGGTGGAGGAAGCCGCAGGACCGGTAACAGTTGGGGTATCGAACGAGGTTCGTAGCGCAGCGCACGCTAACCACTGCACCACGCTCCCCACTCACGCTCTCAACCAATCCCAGCACTCGCGCCATTCGCCCCCAAGTGACGGTGACGTCACCACGTGCCCTGTGCCAAGCTAGGTGCACCAGGAGGTCACGGGCAGACCCAGCAGGTGCCATGGGTCGACTGACTTAGATGACTACTGGCCGATGCACCACCTGTGCCCCCTACTGTGCCAGGCTAGGTGCACCAGGAGCTCACGGGGTAGACCCAGCAGGTGCCATGGGTCGACTGACTTAGATGACTACTGGCCGATGCACCACCTGTGCCCCCTACTGTGCCAGGCTAGGTGCACCAGGAGGTCACGGGGCAGACCCAGCAGGTGCCCGTGGGTCGACTGACTGAGATGACTGGCCGATGCACCACCCGTGTCCCCTACTGTGCCAGGCTAGGTGCACCAGGATGTCACGGGGCAGACCCAGCAGGTGCCCTGGGTCGACTGACTGAGATGACTGGCCGATGCACCACCTGTGCCCCCACTGTGCCAGGCTAGGTGCACCAGGAGGTCACGGGGTAGACCCAGCAGGTGCCATGGGTCGACTGACCGAGAGGAGTGGCCGATGCACCACCCGTGTCCCTACTGTGCCAGGCTAGGTGCACCAGGAGGTCACGGGGCAGACCCAGCAGTGCCATGGGTCGACTGACCGAGATGAGTGGCCGATGCACCAGTGCCCCCTGTGCCAGGCTAGGTGCAGGTCACGGGGTAGACCCAGCAGGTGCCGTGGGTCGACTGACTGAGATGACTGGCCGATGCACCACCCGTGTCCCCTACTGTGCCAAGGCTAGGTGCACCAGGAGGTCACGGGGTAGACCCAGCAGGTGCCATGGGTCGACTGACCGAGAGGACTGCTGGCCGATGCACCACCCATGCCCCCTACTGTGCCAGGCTAGGTGCACCAGGAGGTCACGGGGCAGACCCAGCAGGTGCCATGGGTCGACTGACTTAGATGAATACTGGCCGATGCACCACCCGTGTCCCCTACTGTGCCAGGCTCGGTGCACCAGAAGGTCACGGGGCAGACCCAGCAGGTGCCATGGGTCGACTGACCGAGAGGACTGCTGGCCGATGCACCACCCGTGCCCCCTACTGTGCCAGGCTAGGTGCACCAGGAGGTCACGGGTAGACCCAGCAGGTGCCCGTGGGTCGACTGACTGAGATGACTACTGGCCGATGCACCACCCGCGTCCCCTACCGTGCCGCCTAGACAATCATCTTGTTTCAATATTTTAACAAAAAATTTTAAGCAAGGCAAAAGTGCCGAGAAAAAGTTGAACTTTCAACGGAAACATTCAACGAAATTTCCACATTTTTATTTTTGGCCTCGCGGTCTTCCCGAGGTATGATTAAGGATTCCGCAAAACTCCATTGACGTGGTGGAAGCGCGTTGCTGCACATGGCCGCGTCTATTAGGCGGAGCAGTGAATGGATTCCAGATTCCAGTTGAATTATAATTCAAACTGTGCTCGGAGGAGGAAGCCGGGGGTGGGGTGCGGTGGCGAAACAAAATAAACATCGAGAATGGATCGTGGGACTGATTCAATGTGACGAGGATTCCCTCCGATTTGAAAAAAAATAATAATACTGGTAGGAACCTCCTGGTTACACCAGCCCTCAGGGGATTATTGTGTCCGTCCGTCGTGCAGGGAGGGGCTGGGTGGGAGGGGAGGGTGGGAAGGGGCTGGGTGGGAGGTCGGGAGGGCTGGGTGGGCAGGGTGGGGAGGGGCTGGGTGGGGAGGGTGGGCTGGGTGGGGGTGGGAGGGTGGGGCTGGTGGGGAGGGCTGGTCACCCCGTGGTGCCCTTATAAAACTCAACGTTTCACCTACTCACGCCGGCTTGTGCCCGCCCTCACAGTCGGGCATATTTGCGGAATACACACGCCACCATTGACCCTGCAGGCCATTGACCGAGCAACCCGACGTTCCTACCAGCTCCCTCCGCAGGAATGTGTTGTGGGGTTTGATTTTTGCCGCTGCCGCCATCGATTTTATATTTAACTCACTGTGTCTGTCATTGTTGTATCCTCAAATCTTGCAACTTAATTTTAACCCACTTCCCAATGTGGTATCGACTGCAAACTCGGTATACTTATGTCATACTGATGACAACACTATATTCTATAATAAGCGTGTTTTTTAAAAAGTATTTTTAAATATTACTTATTTTTATATATATGGTTATGTATTTTAAATAAACATGCACCCTATAACATGCACACTAAAACTGCAATCCCTGTAAACGACTAACCTCATCACGACGGGCCTCCAGAGAGCCCAATGTGTAGTGTGTAGAGTAGTGTAGTGTATAGTGTAGTGTATAGTGTATAGTGTAGTGTATAGTGTAGTGTGTAGTGTAGTGTGTAGTGTATTGTAGTGTATAGTGTAGTGTATAGTGTATAGTAGTTTAGTGTATAGTGTAGTGTATGTAGTGTGTATGTAGTGTAGTGTAGTGTATAGTGTAGTGTATAGTGTAGTATAGTGTAGTGTATAGTGTAGTGTATAGTGTAGTGTATAGTGTAGTGTATAGTAGTGTAGTGTATAGTGTAGTGTGTAGTAGTGTAAGAGTGTAGTGTATAGTGTAGTGTATAGTAGTGTATAGTGTAGTGTATAGTGTAGTGTATAGTAGTGTATAGTATAGTGTAGTGTATAGTGTAGTGTATAGTAGTGTAGTGTGTAGTGTAGTGTATAGTAGTGTATAATAGTGTAGTGTGTAGTGTAGTGTGTAGTGTATAGTGTAGTGTAGTGTATAGTATATAGTGTAGTGTATAGTGTAGTGTATTGTGTATTGTATAGTGTGTGTATAGTGTAGTGTATAGAGTAGTGTATAGTGTAGAGTATAGTGTAGTGTATAGTGCAGTGTATAGAGTAGTGTATAGTGTAGTGTAGTGTATAGTGTAGTGTATAGTGTAGTGTATAGTGTGTAGTGTATAGTGTAGTGTATAGTGTGTAGTGTATAGTGTAGTAGTGTATAGTGTAGTGTAGTAGTGTATAGTGTAGTGTATAGTGTAGTGTATAGTGTAGTGTATAGTGTAGTGTATAGTGTGATGGCCTCCATAGAGCCCAGTGTGGTCGCTTTCCGACCATTACCCGTTAATGGCAGGCTGTTGTAGATGCAGTAAATTTTAATTAATGCACGTTTCTTCTAATATATGTGTTCATAATATTGTTGGTAATTTTTATATATTAACATCCATTGTTTAAATATGATCAAGTGCGTTTTAGAGGGTAACAAAAGGGTCACTTTCAATGCTATCGTAACGAATTAAGCTATTTAAAATGTATTTGCTATCCACAATATATATTCGCTATGCTCGCTTCACAACCAAATCACTTCGCGACCTGTTTCGTGGAACCAATGACAGTCATCAAGAGGGCTTCCACTGTGATTTAAAGTCACGACATTTACACTTGGAGCTAGGGCAGGCATTTCCCAATATTATTCATAATTAACGTTTTTGAGTTTAGATCGCGTTATTTGTCTTTTGTCAACGTGACACTTTTTTTACCGATTGGCCGTGTCGGTGGTGGAGGGTTACGACACATTTATAAATAACGCGATCTAAACCCAAAAACGTTGATTATGAACAAATGACAGAGACGGGAACGAGATGATAGAGAGGGAGAGAGACAGCGTGCCGGCATCGCTAAAGCTGGCTTAGTCCCCGATTTCGCGGTGGAAATTCCACGTTGCTGTGGCAGGAGCCGGCGAGAGGGGCGGCAGGGGTGATAATGATCAGGGCGACGGAGCCGGCCCCGTTTCGTCCTCAACCCAGTCCAGGTGAACAATGGACCGAGACAATTCTCGGCTGAGCGAGCGAGCGAGCGAGTGGATGGAGTTGGGCAAATTAATTGAGCGGGTGAGCGATCGAATGGCGAGAGATTTGGTGGTGGGGTTGGTGGTGGTGGGGGATGACGGATCGATTTCGTGAATAAATGAGAGGGCGAGCAAGCGAGCGAGCGAGCGAATGGAGTTGCGTGAGCGAGTGAATTAATGAGTGGGCGAAGAATAGAAAGAACGGGGACGTGCAGGGGTGAATTTGGGAGTGAGCGAGTGAATTGATGGTGGGCGGTAATTGAATTAATGTGGGAGTGAGCGAGTGACTGAGTGAATGAGTGGGCCAGTAATTGAATGAATGGACGAGTCATTGAATGAATGGGAAGGTGCTGGGTGAATGGGGGAGTGAGCGAGTGACTGAGTGAATGAGTGGGCCAGTAAGTACGTGAATGGGCGAGTCATTGAATGAATGGGAAGGTGCAAGGTGAATGGGGAGTGAGCGAGTGAATTGATGGGTGGGCGGGTAATTGAATGAATGCGGGAGTGAGCGAGTGAGTGAATGAACGAGTGGGCCAGTAATTGAGTGAATGGGAACCTGTAGGGTGAATGGTAGAGCGAGCGAGTAAGTGAATGAATGGGGTGGGTGTTGGGTTGGTGTGACAGAGTGAATGAAGCAAATCATTTGTTGATGTGTCAGCGTTGGGACTTGTGTCCAAGCACCGTTCACAGACTCAACACAACGCGTGCCGATAACGCAGTGGGGTTGGTGTTGGGGTACGTCCATGGGTCTGCGTGGAGTGAGTGGGTGGGTGGTGAGTGAGTGAGTGGATGAGTGAGTGGGTGAGTGAGTGAGGAAGTGAGTGAGCGGATGAGTGAGTGGGTGGTGAGTGAGTGGATGAGTGAGTGGGTGAGTGAGTGAGTGGTGAGTGAGTGAGTGGGTGAGTAAATGGGTGAGTGACTGAGTGGATGAGTGAGTGGGTGAGTGAGTGAGGAAGTGAGTGAGTGGATGAGTGAGTGGGTGGGTGAGTGAGTGGGTGAGTGACTGTGTGGGTGAGTGTGGGTGGGTGGTGGGTGAGTGAGTGAGTGGGTGAGTGAGTGACTGGGTGAGTAAATGGGTGAGTGACTGAGTGGCGAGTGAGTGACTGAGTGGGTGAGTATCTGAGTGGGTGAGTGACTGAGTGGGTGAGTGACTGAGTGGTGAGTATCTGAGTGGGTGAGTGAGTGAGTGAGTGGGTGGGTGAGTGAGTGGGTGAGTAAATGGGTGAGTGACTGAGTGGGTGAGTGACTGAGTGGGTGACTGAGTGGGTGAGTGACTGAGTGGGTGGGTGACTGAGTGGTGACTGAGTGGGTGAGTATCTGAGTGGGTGAGTGAGTGAGTGAGTGGTGGGTGGGTGAGTGAGTGGGTGGGTGAGTAATGGGTGAGTGACTGAGTGGGTGAGTGAGTATCTGAGTGGGTGAGTGACTGAGTGAGTGAGTGACTGACTGAGTGGGTGAGTATCTGAGTGGGTGAGTGACTGAGTGGGTAAGTGACTGAGAGGGCGAGTATCTGAGTGGGCGAGTGAATGAGTGGGTGAGTATCTGAGTGGTGAGTGAGTGAGTGGGTGGGTGAGTGAGTGGGTGAGTAAATGGGTGAGTCACTGAGTGGGTGAGTGAGTATCTGAGTGGGTGAGTGACTGAGTGGGTAAGTGACTGAGAGGGTGAGTATCTGAGTGGGTGAGTAACTGAGTGTCTGAGTGGGTGAGTATCTGAGTGGGTGAGTGACTGAGTGGGTAAGTGACTGAGAGGGTGAGTATCTGAGTGGGTGAGTAACTGAGTGGGTGAGTAACTAAGTGTCTGAGTGGGTGGTGACTGAGTGGGTGAGTGACTGAGTGGGTGAGTGACTGAGTNAGTGAGTGAGTGACTGATGTGGGTGAGTGACTGAAGTGAGTGAGTGGGTGAGTGACTGAGTGGGTGAGTAGCCGACTTGGGTGAGTGAGTAAATGGTGAGTGGCCGGGTGAGTGTGCGGTTACTCCGGCATGTGGAGGAGGAGCACAGATCATCACCACGCCCTGGCCGCCTCGCACCGCCACGGCCCCCCGCGCTTGCCGGCTGAACGCGTGCAGGTCTGTGGGCGAACGTGAAAAGGGCCCCCACGCCCTGAGTGGCTGAGTGACTGAGTGAGTGTCTGAGAGGGTGAGTATTTGAGTGGTGAGTAACTGAGTGGCTGAGTGACTGAGTGGGTGAGTGACTGAGTGGCTGAGTGACTGAGTGGCTGAGTGACTGAGTGAGTGTCTGAGAGGGTGAGTATTTGAGTGGGTGAGTGACTGAGTGGCTGAGTAACTGAGTGGGTGAGTGACTGAGTGGCTGAGTGACTGAGTGGCTGAGTGACTGAGTGAGTGTCTGAGAGGGTGAGTATTTGAGTGGTGAGTGACTGAGTGGCTGAGTAACTGAGTGGGTGAGTGACTGAGTGCTGAGTGTCTGAGTGGGTGAGTGACTGAGTGGCTGAGTGACTGAGTGGATGAGTGACTGAGTGGGTGAGTGACTGAGTGGCTGAGTGACTGAGTGGATGAGTGACTGAGTGGGTGGTGACTGAGTGGCTGAGTGACTGAGTGGGTGAGTGACTGAGTGGCTGAGTGACTGAGTGGTGAGTGACTGAGTGGCTGAGTGACTGAGTGGCTGAGTGACTGAGTGAGTGTCTGAGAGGGTGAGTATTTGAGTGGGTGAGTGACTGAGTGGCTGAGTAACTGAGTGGGTGAGTGACTGAGTGGCTGAGTGACTGAGTGCTGAGTGACTGAGTGAGTGTCTGAGAGGGTGAGTATGAGTGGGTGAGTGACTGAGTGGCTGAGTAACTGAGTGGGTGAGTGACTGAGTGGCTGAGTGTCTGAGTGGGTGAGTGACTGAGTGGCTGAGTGACTGAGTGGATGAGTGACTGAGTGGGTGAGTAGTGGCTGAGTGACTGAGTGGATGAGTGACTGAGTGGGTGGGTGACTGAGTGGCTGAGTGACTGAGTGGGTGAGT
>MU249695.1:215642-235642 GCA_018977245.1 Lethenteron camtschaticum | reverse complement strand
CATCTTTTTTTCTCCCCAATTACGGGCTGCTGCAGTTTCCTGCCAACGTGACCTGGCGTAGCTCAGCAGAGAAGCTCATATTCATACAACTGTAGAATAGATAGTATAACGTGACGCAAACAGATGCTCTGTCTTTTAACAACAACAACAACAACACACACAAGACAATGACAAAGAGTCGAGGCTGTAACAAGCTATAGGGGCAAGTGCTGTTGTCAAGTGACACCTATGAAGGCCGGCACGGCACATTGAGTGGGTAGATGGTCAACACCACGCCCGGCCGCCTTTGTCTCCCCAGTGGCGATGTTTACTGCACATCGCACCGGGTACTCATATGGGGATGTCTGGGGGAGGCTTTATTCAGCGGTCGATTGACCACGGCTGGTGACGATGATGATGGTGATGATGTCATGGTGAGGTCTTCATCCTGAAGTGGATTGACCACGGCTGGCGATGATGATGATGGTGATGATGTCATGGTGAGGTCTTCATCCTGAAGTGGATTGACCACGGCTGGCGATGATGATGATGGTGATGATGTCATGGTGAGGTCTTCATCCTGAAGTGGATTGACCACGGCTGGCGATGATGATGATGGTGATGATGTCATGGGAGGTCTTCATCCTGAAGTGATTGACCACGGCTGGCGATGATGATGATGGTGATGATGTCTTGGTGAGGTCTTCATCCAGCGGTCGATTGACCAGACATATTACGTCATGCCAATCGCATGCAAAACAACACTCGGCTCCACGATTACCCCCCCCCACACACACACACCGCCACCCACCACCACGGAGCGTTTAAATCTCTCGTTGCAAATAAAAAAATACATAAAAATGAAAAATTTTACTGAAAAAATACAAAAATAAAATTACAAAAAAAACTCCACAAAAACCATCTTCCCCCAACACCGCTTAACGCCAGGGGGTGTGTGGAGGGGGGGGGAGCGACGAGATTCATAATGGGCGATCCACAATTTATTTGTGGCCAAGTCGAGAGGATGGCGATATTCGAGGAAGGGAATGGGGCCGATTACGTCTAATTACACGGACAATTTCATCCCGCCTGCAAGACCGCGGGCGCTCTGGGCGAGCAACGAAGCGAGAGAAATATTCGTGGCAAGACGCGCGCGCGAAGGCGTACGGGCCGATCGTGAGCGCCGTCCGTTCATTAGGCGCTCCTACCCCGGCCCCCCCCCCNGGCTCCCCCTACATTGAAATACGCGACTCGTTCGCGTGATTTCCCCCGGTTTCATCGTCTCCTGGCGTGTGTTGCCTTGGCGTTGCGCGCGCACACGCAGAGGCGTTGGGTTAACCCCTTTGGTCAACAACGTTATCCTGAGCGGAAGGTTACCGTGACCCCGACGTTACCGTGACCCCTCATGTGGCCGTGACCGTCATGTGGCCGTGACCCCCACGTGACCGTGCCACTCATGTGATCGTGACCCCCACGTGACCGTGACACTCATGTGACCGTGACCCCCACGTGTGTGCACACGCACACATACATGTGTCTGCACACGCACACATACATGTGTCTGCACACGCACACATACATGTGCGTGCACACGCACACACACATGTGCGTGCACACCCACACATACATGTGCCTGCACACGCACACATACATGTGCCTGCACACACACATGTGCGTGCACACATACACATACATGTGCCTGCACACATACACATACATGTGCGTGCACACCCACACATACATGTGCCTGCACACGCACACATACATGTGCGTGCACACATACACATACATGTGCCTGCACACATACACATACATGTGCCTGCACACACACATGTGCGTGCACACGCACACATACATGTGCGTGCACGCCCACACATACATGTGCGTGCACACATACACATACATGTGCCTGCACACATACACACACATGTGCCTGCACACATACACATACATGTGCGTGCACACATACACATACATGTGCGTGCACACCCACACATACATGTGCCTGCACACGCACACATACATGTGCCTGCACCCACACATACATGTGCCTGCACACATGCATGTGCGTGCACGCCCACACATGCATGTGCCTGCACACGCACACATGCATGTGCCTGCACACATACATGTGCCTGCACACCCACACACATGTGCGTGCACACGCACACATACATGTGCCTGCACCCCACACATACATGTGCCTGCACACATACATGTGCCTGCACACATACACACACATGTGCGTGCACACATACACACACATGTGCGTGCACACCCACACATACATGTGCGTGCACACATACACATGCATGTGCGTGCACATACAAGCAGTATATCTGCCCCCATCGAGGAGGACTCCCGTGGGGTCGACGCGTGAGGGCGAAGTGCCGGAGAAGTCCTCCACCACGAGCGAGAGGAGAAGGCGCCTTACCTCGTCCATATTCGGTATGAATAGAATGCATCATCGTCATCGTCGTTGTCATCATCGTCATCATCATCTCATCATCGTCATCATCATCGTCATCATCATCATCATCGTCATCATCATCATCATCGTCATCATCATCATCGTCATCATCGTCACCATTATCATCATCGTCGTCATCATCATCATCATCGTCATCATCGTCGTCATCATCATCGTCGTCATTATCATCATCGTCGTCATCATCATCATCATCGTCATCATCGTCATCATTGTTGTCGTCATCATCGTCATCGTCGTCATCATCGTCGTCATCATCATCGTCGTCGTCATCATCATCATCGTCATCATCATCATCATCATCGTCATCGTCGTCATCATCATCGTCGTCGTCATCATCATCATCGTCGTCATTATCATCATCGTCATCATCATCATCGTCATCGTCATCATCATCGTCATCATCGTCATCATCATCATCATCATCCTCATCATCATCGTCGTCATCATCGTCGTCATCATCATCGTCGTCGTCATCATCATCATCGTCGTCATTATCATCATCGTCATCATCATCGTCTCGTCATCATCATCATCGTCATCGTCATCATCGTCATCATCATCCTCATCGTCATCATCGTCATCATCATCATCATCGTCGTCATCATCGTCATCGTCGTCGTCATCATCATCGTCATCATCGTCATCATCATCATCATCACATCATCATCGTCGTCATCATCGTCGTCATCATCATCGTCGTCGTCATCATCATCATCGTCGTCATTATCATCATCGTCATCATCATCGTCGTCGTCATCATCATCATCGTCATCATCATCGTCGTCATCATCGTCATCATCATCATCGTCGTCATTATCATCATCGTCATCATCATCATCGTCGTCATTATCATCATCGTCATCATCATCATCGTCGTCATCATCATCGTCGTCATCATCATCATCGTCATCGTCATCATCGTCATCATCATCATCGTCTCATCATCGTCATCATCATCGTCGTCATCATCATCATCGTCGTCGTCATCATCATCGTCATCATCGTCATCATCATCATCACCTCATCATCGTCATCGTCATCATCAACACGTGACACGTGCTGGCGGCTGGGCCCACTCACACGCGAACTTGAGCCTCGCCTCGCCGCTCACGATCGAACCGACGCCGTTGGTGGCCCGGCATCGGTAGCGACCCGCATCCGTTCGGGGCTCCGGCCCCAGCACCTCCAGGGAGCCGTCAGTCGCTCGGAACTTGACACCGTCCACCGCGACCAGGTTGCCGTCGCGATACCATCTGCAGAGACACGGTGACGATGATGATGCCCACCCACGCACCCTGTAGCTCCGAACAGACTGGTTGGGGCACGTGCTGTTAGCAAGTTTACAGCAGCAACTTACATCATGCTAATCTCTCGCATTGACATCATGCTAATCTCTCACATTATCATCATGCTAATTTCTCACGTGAACATCATGTTAATCTCTCACATTAACATCACGCTAATTTCTCACATTAACATCATGCTAATCTCTCACATTGATATCATGCTAATCCCTCACATTAACATCATGCTAATCCCTCACTTCATTCTAATCTCTCACATTCATCATTCTAATCTCTCACATTAACATCATTCTAATCTCTCACATTAACATCATGCAATCTCTACATTAACATCATGCTAATTCACATTAACATCATTCTAACTCCCTACATTACATCAAATCCTCACATTAACAATTCTAATCTCTCACATTAACATCATGCTAATCCCTCACATTAACATCATGCTAATCCGTCACATTAACATCATGCTAATCCCTCACATTAACATCATTCTAATCTCTCACATTAACATCATTCTAATCTCTCACATTAACATCATGCTAATCTCTCACATTAACATCATGCTAATCCCTCACATTAACATCATTCTAATCTCTCACATTAACATCATTCTAATCTCTCACATTAACATCATTCTAATCTCTCACATTAACATCATTCTAATCTCTCACATTAACATCATTCTAATCTCTCACATTAACATCATTCTAATCTCTCACATTAACATCATGCTAATCCCTCACATTAACATCATTCTAATCTCTCACATTAACATCATTCTAATCTCTCACATTAACATCATTCTAATCTCTCACATTAACATCATTCTAATCTCTCACATTAACATCATGCTAATCCCTCACATTAACATCATGCTAATCCCTCACATTAACATCATTCTAATCTCTCACATTAACATCATTCTAATCTCTCACATTAACATCATGCTAATCTCTCACATTAACATCATGCTAATCCCTCACATTAACATCATTCTAATCTCTCACATTAACATCATTCTAATCTCTCACATTAACATCATTCTAATCTCTCACATTAACATCATTCTAATCTCTCACATTAACATCATTCTAATCTCTCACATTAACATCATTCTAATCTCTCACATTAACATCATGCTAATCCCTCACATTAACATCATTCTAATCTCTCACATTAACATCATTCTAATCTCTCACATTAACATCATGCTAATCTCTAACATTAACATCATGCTAATTTCTAACATTAACATGCTCATTTCTCACATTAACATCATGCTAATCTCTCACATTAACATCACGCTAATTTCTCACATTAACATCACTATCCCCGGCCACTCCTTTGACCCTTGGACTACACCCATTCCAACCCTTTTAAACAGTCTGCCTCAGCAGAAGACCATGCTTTCCCACCGATGACGGATGCTTGTGTTGCACCCGAAACGTCATTTATTTTATTTTCTACCTACGTGACTTTACCGAAAGAACAAAGAGTATGGATTCCTGCGGTCACGAAAGCTTCAAATCAAGATATCAGCGATCTGTTGAGATCTGGGATTTCAGATATTCTCTCTGCAATCCCAGAACGACGTTTCGGTCTGTGGGTCACCAGATATGTTTCTTCCCCGTGTAGCCCCCCCTCCCCAACTCCAGGCTATGAAACGCTGTTCCACGCGACATCAGGAGGGATTTATCTTAGTCATTGGACATGTTTTTTTAAATGCGTCTTAAACCCTATTTATATGCCTTAGCTTATGAAATTTTTAGTTCATTTCGTAAATGGATGTACATTTTTTTAATTTATTTTTTATTTTTGTGCTGACTGCCTGCTGCTGCTGCTGTTGTGTACAGCGCTTTGAGATCATTGATGAAAATCCGCGATCCATAAGTGGAATTGCCATTTATTGTGAAGGCCGGAACGGTACACGAGGGGTGGGTGGCCAGCACCACGCCCGCGCCAGGTACTCATTTGAGGCTGAGCCGACCTAGGGAGAGTCCCAGCACCGGTTGAGATAATCGTCACCGGTGGTGGCCGTGAGCGGGAATCGAACTCGAGTCGCCAGGTTCGTAGCGCGGCGTAGCGCTAACACACACACAACAAAGGCAAAGATCCCCTGTATAGCCTTTAACAGACCGTCGGGGTAAGTGCAGTCAGTGTGTGAGTGAGTGTGTGTTCTACCAATGTTGTGGGGAGCGGTAGTGTCGTGGTTAGCGCTGCGCTACGAGCCGGGCCACCCAAGTTCGATTCCCGCTCACGGCCAACGCCGGTGACGATTCTTATCCGAACCTGTCCTGGGCCTCTCCGAGGTCGACTCAGCCTCAACTGAGTACCTGGTTCTAGATTTGAAGCTTTCGTGACTGCAAGGATTCATACACGTAGGTAAAACATTTAAAATAAATAATAATAAATAATAGAAAAAAATGTACCTACGTGACTTTACCGAAAGAAACCTAAGCGTATGAGTACCTGGTGCGGTGCGCAGTAAACATCGCCACTGGGGGAGGAGACAAAGACGGACGGGCGTGGTTTGCTGGCCACCCACCCACCCCCTCGTGTGCCACAGTGCCGGTAGCCTTCATAGGTACAGCTCGCTAACAGCACTTGCCCCAACAGTCCGGCCGAGGCTACACGGGTGATCTTTGTTTTGCTGCTGCTGCTGCTGCTGTTGTTGTTGTTGTTGGTGTTTACGCGCACGGCTCGCGCGCCTTGTCCGTTTGCATTCATTTATTTTGAAGCGTTGCCACTTAAGCAAACGACGCGTGCAGCAGGCGGCCGCAGCAGTCCACGGAGTCACCGGGAACAGCGGCACGGCCCATTTGGAATGCCGCCTAAATGCGTGCAACGGGTGACTGAGTGGCGAATGCTAATTTTGTGTGTGCGCGGTTTTTTTTTGTGTGCATGGGGAGTGGGAGCGGTGGTGCAGCGGTTAGCGCTACGCTGCGCTACGAACCCGGCGACCCGAGTTCGATTCCCGCTCACGGCCAACACCAACAGTGACGATTATTTGAACCGATCCTGGGCCTCCCCTAGGTCGACTGAGCCTCAAATGAGTACCTGGTGCGGTGTGTAAACATCGCCACTGGGGAGACAAATGCGGTCGGGCGTGGTGCTGGTCACCCACCCCCACTTCGTGTGCCGTTCCAGCCTTCATAGGTGATCGCTAACAGCGCTTGCCCTGGCAATCCGTAACAGGCTGTACAGGCGGTATATTTGTTTTTGTTGACACGTGTGTGTGTCTTTGTGTGCGCGCGTGTCAATGTATACTCGTGGCGTGTGTGGGTGTTGGGAGACAAAGGCGGTCGGGCGTGGTGCTGGTCAACTAGGAAGGTTTGTCGCGTAATCAAAATGTGCGAATTAGTTACCACTTCAAATCGGGCTAATCGCCTGACAAAGTTGGTTGTTCTTGTTGTTGTTGTTGTTGTGATAACCAGCGACACTAGTTAGTGCTGAAATAGTGACTAGCGGCCACGTTTAGTTTACGTGACGCACATTAATCATTGGCTGTGTCGGCTGATAGTGGCAGGTTTCACGACACATTCACATTTATGCACTGTAACCCACAATATTTTTTTATGGATGCTGATGGCGATGATGCTACTGATGATGGTGAAGATGTCGAAGTTGCTGATGATGATGGTGATGACGATGGTGACGATGGTGATGATGGTGAAGATGATGATGATGCTGATCATGGTGAAGATGCTGATGGTGATGATATTGATGCTGATGGTGAAGATACTGATGATGATGGTGATGCTTGCTGATGATGATGATGAAGATGCCGAAGATGCTGATAATGATGATGAAGATGCTGATGGTTATGATGGTGAAGATGATGATGCTGCTGCCGATGATGATGATGATGGTAAAGATGCCGAAGATGCTGATGATGATGATGATGGTGAAGATGATGATGATAATATTGATGGTGAAGATACTGATGATGATGGTGATGCTTGCTAATGATGATGATGGTGAAGATGCCGAAGATACTGATGGTGATGATATTGATGCTGATGGTAAAGATACTGATGATGCTACTGATGATGATGATGATGCTTGCTGCTGCTGCTGATGATGATGATGATGGAAGGTGTCACTTACCGGTAAGTGAGAGGTGGTGACCCACTCGCAAGACATCGGAAGGACACTCTGTCTGTCTTAGACCCCACGGAATAAACGACGTCTTGGGGCTCCTCCAAGAACGCAGGTCCCACATCTCCGTGCCTATCTCCCCCTGGAACACACAAACACACACACACGTGGCGCCGGAGGGATGACACTGTGTGTGGTGGCTCACAGCGAGAAGCGCCTCGGTTCGATTCCAGACTCGGGCGCCTTCCCATCAATGGAGTTCGTGAGTTATTCCCCGACAGATACACAGAGACCCATGGAGACACATAGAGACTCAGAGAGACAGAGACCCCTAGAGATACACAGAGACTCATAGAGACACAGAGAACCATGCAGGTACACAGAGACCCACCAAGACACATAGCGACCCAAAGAAATACAGAGACCCAAGGAGAGACATCGAGACACAGAGACCCATGCAGATACATAGAGACCCAAAGAGATACAGAGAAACCCAAGGAGAGGCATCGAGACACAGAGACCCATGCAGATACATAGAGACTCCTAGAGATAGAGACCCATAGAGGGACATAGAGACGCATTGACTACGGGGAGAACTTGCAAACACCGAACACACGACAGACATGGCCAGGGTCCTGGATCGGAACCCACGACGTCCTGCGTGCCAGGCGAGGAAGACGGAGAGAGAGAGAGAGAGATGGCGAGGGAGATGGACAGGAGAGAGATATACACATCTATCTCGCCATCGCGGCATCCCACTGACATTCGTGCAGAGCGGGAGGAGAAAGATAGAGAGAGAGAGAAACGAGAGAGTACTAAACAAAAAACAACCTAATTAAAATGAATTCATATCCACATGGGATGTAAATATGATTGTGGGTTGGAAGTGTGATCGCTTCCAACCGCCCGGTTCTTGCGTTGTTCATTAACCCCCCACAGCCCCCCCGGCTCCCCCCCCGGTTCCCCCCAACCCCCGGCTCCCCACTGCGGACCCCCCAATCCAACAACACCCGCTGCCCCCCTCCCCCGCCGCCAATAAACGAGGCCTCCCCAGCAAACTCGTCACCCAAGCTGAGCTCTCGCGTGCCGAATAGCCCATAGACTCAACACTGCCCATAGACTCAACACTGTCCATAGACTCAACACTGCCATAGACTCAACATGCCCATAGACTCAACACTGCCGATAGACTCAACACTGCCCATAGACTCAACACTACCCATAGACTCAACACTGCACCATAGACTCAACACTACCCATAGACTCAACACTGCCCATAGACTCAGCACTGCCCATAGACTCAACACTGCCCATAGACTCAACACTGCCCATAGACTCAACACTGCCCATAGACTCAGCACTGCCCATAGACTCAACACTGCCCATAGACTCAGCACTGCCATAGACTCAACACTGTCATAGACTCAACACTGCCCAGAGACTCAACACTGCCCATAGATCAACACTGCCCATAGACTCAACACTGCCCATAGACTCAACACTGCCCATAGACTCAACACTGCTCATAGACTCAACACTGCCCATAGACTCAACACTACCCATAGACTCAACACTGCCCATAGACTCAACACCGCCCATAGACTAACACGACCCATAGACTCAACACTGCCCATAGACTAACACTGCCCATAGACTCAACACTGTCCATAGACTCAACACTGCTTAGACTCAACACTACCCATAGACTCAACACTGCCCATAGACTCAACACTGCCCATAGACTCAACACTGTCCATAGACTCAACACTACCCATAGACCCAACACTGCCCATAGACTCAACACTGCCCATAGACTCAACACTACCCATAGACTCAACACTGTGACGTTGACGCGGTGTGACGTGATAACCACCTGCTGCATGGATCCAAGAGACACAAATCAAGACGATCCACCACGCCGCGTGTGGACGAGTCATCTTGAGCGTCCTTCTCTCCATCACTGCGGCGAGCCGCCTTCTTCATCATCATCATCACAATCACCGTCATCATCAACTCCATCATCTGTCAATATAGAAAACAGCAAACACAATATTTACAGAAGTACAGAAGATGTCACTTTTGCAGCTGTTTTAGACTAATTTCAGGGTGCTGATTCCCAATCTGATCTCAGATTTGCTCTATCACATGCTATCGGCATACCCCATTTTCATTGATTTTACCCGAAATTAACTCTGTCACTTATGATTGCAAGTTGTTGCGAGTCAGTGACTGCTTTAGTGTTAAAATATGGTGCTGTATTTTTAGGATAGTGTGTTTATAATATAATTTTATGTAGATATCTACATTTATTTAAAATTTTCTTCTGCAGTTTTTTTTTAAAATGCAATATTTGATATCTCAAAACCTGATGTGATAAGACAAAAACTGATGCCAGATTTGGAATCAGCACCCCAAAATTACCTTAAACCGTTGGAATACCTTATGCCAGGAAAAGTGTGTTGACCAGTGTTACTTATACATCTGCTGTACTCAAATATTGTGTTTGAGTACAGGAGATGTATTACTTATACAGGGCACTCCTCTGCTTACGAACGAGTTATGTTCCAGAGGTTTGTTCATAAGTCAATTTGTTCGTGGTGGATTGCCGGTCAAGCCCTCTGCACCAGCGCTAACGGAGTACTGAACTTTACTTTGTAACGAGGTAATTCGTCGTTTGTAACGAGGTTATCCGTCGTTGTAACGAGGTTATCCGTCGTCTGTAGCGAAGTTATTCTTCGTCTGTAACGAGGTTAACCGTCGTTTGTAACGAGGTTATTCGCCGCGCGTGGCGCAGCGTCACGACGCGGTGTTTGTGTTGCGCGTGCCACGTGCAGGCCCCACGCGTCACGTGGGCAGCGTCTGTGACGTGTACACGTGACGCTGCACACGTGACGTGCACACGTGACGCTGCACACGTGACGCTGCACTCCACGTGACTTTGTATCGAAATCGGCTCCAGTGCTTTAGCTGATGGCAGCAATAAAAGTTGTTTAAAACTCAAACCTCTCTCACTCTGTCTCTCCTATCTCATTATCTGTCTCTCCTCTCTCTCTCTCCACTCTCTCCAGACTTGACTTTTAAACAACTTTTATTGCCGCCAGCAGCAACAGCACCGATATGAAACACACAAAGTCACCAGCAACACAAATAATCTCTATAAATCCACACGCTGTGCGATAAATGCACCGCGCACAACACGAAATAAAAGTCACGTGGTGGTGGTGGCTGTGGTGGTGGTTGTGGTGGTTGTTGTGGTGGTTGTGGTGGTGGTGGTTGTGGTGGTGGTGGTTGTGGTGATGGTGGTGGTCAGGGGTCGGCAACCTACGGCTCCGGAGCCGCATGCGGCTCTTTACGGGCTGCTTCTTGACGATGAGTACGTATGTACCTAATGCATTGCGGCTCTTGAAATACTGAATTTTGTACCGAATTGGAAAGAAATGGCTCTTCTTGTTATTTTGGTTGTCGACCCCTGGTGGTGGTCATCGCGCACGCCACGGTGACGAGCGAGCGCTTCAGAAGGTGAACACCACGAGGTGCCGTCCACGCTGGTGCAGAGAGGGGCTTGTCTGACTCTCCAGCGTTCGTACATCACCAACATGTGTGTGTGTTCACTAGATTTGAAGCTTTCGTGACTGCAAGGATTCATACTCTTAGTTCTTTCGGTAAAGTCACGTAGGTAAAAAATGCAATTAAAATTAATTGATACAGCAAATCTGGCTGTGACGGTCCCACCTGCTGACGGAGACTTGTGTTGCCTCCGAAACGTCGTGATTTTTATTGTTTTATTTTTATTAATTTTTATTTCATTTTTCTTAGGTTTTTTTCGGTAAAGTCACATAGGTAAAAAATTAAAATTAATAAAAGTAAAATAAAATTAAAATCACGACGTTTCGAAACGTCACGACGTTTCGAAACGTCGTGAATTTTATTTTTATAAAAATCACTACGTGATTTTTATTTTTATTTTACTTTTATTAATTTTAATTTTTTACCTACGTGACTTTACCGAAAAAACGAAAGCTTCAAATCTAGAATTTAATTTCATTTTTTACCTACGTGACTTTACCGAAAGAACTAAGAGTGTGTGTTCACTCTCTCTAGAGAGAGAGCTCCCTAGAATCGGAGACCCTTCCTCCAGCAATTGGCGAGAGCTATCAATTGCAGTGCTGCACCTTTAGCTGCTTCGTGCAGCCCCTTCACCAACAGATTGTCGGGGCCGAGTGCTGTTAGCGAGTAGCAGCACCTACGAAAGCCGAGGGAGTGGGTGGCCAGCACCACGCCCGACCGCCTTTGTCACCCCGGTAGGGATGGTTACACTCGGCACTAGGTACACTCATTTGCCATGCTGGGTGAACTTTGAGGCTATGACGAGAGGTATTGAAGTCTTTGGGGCCGTCCATAAGTGACGTCACGCGATTTTGGACGATTTGGGACCCCCCCCTTTCGTCACACGGCGTCACAAAAAGTCAGACCCCCCCCCTCAAATGTGACGTCACAAAGCTGCTCCCCCCCCCAAAAAAAACTATATTTACATTTTGAAAATACAATATGCTTCAAATCGCTTTAAACTGTTGTCATTGTAGTGGGTATTCAATGTGGCGCTGCACTTTGATGTTGTAGGAGGAAACATTTATTAAAAAGTCTATTAAATTAAGTAGAACGTGTTGTCCATATTTATTTAAAGTTGCGCATTTCGATGTGACGTCACATCTCTCAACCCCCCCCCTCGTCACACATCGTCACAAATGTCTGACCCCCCCGCCCCTAGGTGCGTGACGTCATTATGGACGGCCCCTTAACAGACTCTTTCGGGGCAAGCGCTGTTAGCAGCGAGCCCCTGCCAAAACAACAACAGCAACAACCGCCATTCGCCACTAAGTGAGGTCACCACGACGCTTGTGCCAGGCCATGTGCACCTTGAGGTCACGTGAAGTACAAAGGGAAGGATGGACACAGCACGCGTGGTCACACAGCAAGACGCACACATTTCGATTTAAAGCTTTCGTGACTGCAGGGATTCATCTTGTTGGTTCTTTCGGTAAAGTCACGTAGAAGGGAAGTAATAAAATAATAAAATATAGTATGTTGTTTTATTTTATTATATTATTTTATTATTTTTATTTCATTTTTATTATTTTATTACTTCCCTTCTACGTGACTTTACCGAAAGAATCAAGAAGAAGACGCACACAACACACACGAAGACACGGCACGGGACGCGAGGTCTACGTTGACAGTCACGGACCCCATGATGTTGCAGCGTTCTCTGTGTCTATGTGTGTGTGTCTGCATCTAAATAAATCAACGCAACGATTTTTTGTAAATCCACTCTGCGTGCGCGTGCCACTCGTGCTAACGACAGCGGCCACGGGTAATTAGGAAGATTACGATCGCGGGTTCAAGTGAATAGGCTACCTGCGTTTTTAATAGATTTCTACATTGTAATTATTTTGTGGTTACCATTACGCTCACCGTCTAGACTCAGAAACGAAATTTTTTTTGGATGCAGAATGATAAAGGTTTGTTACACCGAAGGAGGAGGGATCCGATTTAAAGCGCTCGTGACTGCAGGGATTCATCTTCTTGGTTATTTCGGTAAAGTCACGTAGAAGAGAAATAATAGAATAATAAAAATTAAAATAATAAAATAATTCTCACGACGTTTCGGCCACAACGCAAGCAGCCGTCCTCAGGTGAAGAACATGTCTGTCGGAAAGACATTCAGACGCTGTCTTTCCGACAGACCTGTCTTCACTGCCCATAGACTCAACACTACCCATAGACTCAACACTGCCCATAGACTCAACACTGCCCATAGACTCAACACTGCCCATATATTTCTATTTAAATCTTTCGTGACTGCAGGGATTCATCTTATTGGTTCTTTCGGTAAAGTCACGTAGAAGGGAAAAAATACTAAAATAATAAAAATAAAACATAATAAAATAATTCTCACGACGTTTCGGCCACAACGCAAGCAGCCGTCCTCAGGTGAAGAACAGATCTGTCTTCCCGACAGAGCGCACAAGGGGGGCTGACAACGTCACAGCAAACAACAACAACAACAAACACAATTACACAAACACGATAGGAAGAGTGGCAAAGTATATGCAAGGTAAACAAAAAATATTCTTGCTTCTTTCGGTAAAGTCACGTAGAAGGGAAATAATAAAATTATACAAAATTAAACAATAAAATTATCAGAGAATTCACGTTACTTTACGAAGGAACCAAGAATATGAATCCCTGCAGTCACGAAAGCTTTCAATCGAAAGTGTAAACAAAGCACTTCAAACAAATATATCCACACGTAAATCCAAACAATATTTTTTTATCTTGCCGGTCTAAAGCACATTAGCGTCTTTGTCAGAAGCGACCAGGCCACCAGAAATGATAACGAAGTGGATTGTCGTCGTCGGCGTCATCATCACTACCATCACGTGGACATTTATAGCAGCAAAAGAATCGAATTAGCAGTAGGGGTGGCGATGTTTGCCGCTGCCGCCGCTGCTGCTGCTGCTTCTGTGAGATTCCAGTTGAGCGATTTGCAAGGAATTGTTTCAGCATTCGGATGTTTTGGCCAATACCGGTTACACTGTGTGTGTGTGTGCGTGGGGGGGGAGCGCTGGTGCAGTGGTTAGCACGCTGCGGTATCCGCTCTCGTAGAGAGAGAGAGTGAACGACTCAGAGAGAGTGGACGACTCAGAGAGAGAGACAGAGGACGACTCAGAGAAAGTGGACGACTCAGAGAGAGAGAGTGGACGACTCAGAGAGAAGGGGACGACTCAGAAAGGGAGAGAGTGGACGACTCAGAGAGAGAGACAGAGAACGACTCAGAGAGAGACAGAGGACGACTCAGAGAGAAACAGAGGACGACTCAGAGAGAGGGCGACTCAGAGAGAGAGAAGGGGACGACTCAGAGAGAGAGAGTGGACGACTCAGAGAGAGAGACAGAGGACGACTCAGAGAGAGAGAGAGGGCGACAGAGAGAGAGAGTGAACGACTCAGAGAGAGAGGACGACTCAGAGAGAGAGGACGACTCAGAGAGAGAAGACTCAGAGAGAGAGAGAGGACGACTCAGAGAGAGAGGATGACTCAGAGAGAGAGAGGGGACGACTCAGAGAAAGAGAAGACTCAGAGAGAGAGAGAGACGAATCAGAGAGAGAGAGAAGGGGATGAATCAGAGAGAGAGAGAGAAACGGAGGACGACTCAGAGAGAGAGGGGACGACTCAGAGAGAGAGACGAGTCAGAGAGAGAGAGGACGACTCAGGGAGAAAGAGAGAGAGGACGACTCAGAAGAGAGAAGACTCAAAGAAAGAGAGAGGACGACTCAGAGAGAGAGACACAGAGGACGACTCAGAGAGACAGAGGGGACGACTAAGAGAGAGAGGACGACTAACAGAGAGAGAGAGGACGACTCAGAGGCACCAGGAGGAGGAACCACACAGACGAGGGAGTGGGCAGGCAGCAGCAGCAACAGCCACTTGGTGTTGAGGAACCAGCGCCACCAACAAATGCCCCAAGCTCTGCGGCCCTCTACGTATAAAGATGTTGATGATGTAGTTCATATTTTAGTTTTTCACGTGGTGGTTTAGTTACTGCAGCTACATACTATTAACATCCCTTTATTAATGCTACCCCTATCCCCTCCCTTTGATGCTGCTAATCTTGCATAATGCACGGGCATAATATGACTTTGACCCCCCCCCACCTCCTACGCATTTCACAATTAGTGACTAATCCCATATCGGCATTTCACATAAATATGCTAAATTCCTCTTGATATCCAAATTCCTTTGTCAAGGCGCTTTTCCCCCTCCAACCCAGCTTAAATATACGCTGCCAGGCCTGGTGGTGTTCATTCAGACGCTGTCTTTCCGACAGACCTGTTTTTCACCTGAAGACGGCTGCTTGCGTTGTGGCCGAAACGTCGTGAGAATTATTTTATTATGTTTAATTTTTTATTATTTTATTATTTCCCTTCTACGTGACTTTACCGAAAGAACCAAGAAGATGTTAGGGGAAACCAGAGCTCCCGGAGAAAACCCACACGTGCGAGGGGGAAACACGCTATCCCCGTACAGACGGAGCAATGTGGGAGGCCGCATTTTTGCTCACCCACGGGAGGGAAGGGAGGGGAGTTTGGCAGCCACCTCTAGGATATGTACGGATGTGGGTTGGACTTCTTTGGCACCGTACGTAGTCAGCCGTGCTGATCAATGGTGCGGGGGCAGGACAACAAACTAAACAAAAACATGAGTTCTAAAGAAATGAGATTGTCAATCTGGACGATGATGATGATTTCAAAGTGCATCTTAGCTCACGGTGGCTTCCCAATATCGGAAGGAAGAAGCGTTCCAGACGGCCGCAGAAACGCTTCTGAAAGTGCGCGATGCGGTGTGTAAGTTCATGGGTCTCTATGTGATAAGTCTATGGGCAGTGTTAGTCTATGGGCAGTGTTGAGTCTATGGGTAGTGTTGAGTCTATGGGTAGTGTTGAGTCTATGGGCAGTGTTGAGTCTATGGGCAGTGTTAGTCTATGGACAGTGTTGAGTCTATGGGCAGTGTTAGTCTATGGGTAGTGTTAGTCTATGGGCAGTGTTAGTCTATGGGCAGTGTTGAGTCTATGGGTAGTGTTGAGTCTATGGGTAGTGTTGAGTCTATGGGTAGTGTTGAGTCTATGGGTAGTGTTGAGTCTATGGGCACTGTTGAGTCTATGGGCAGTGTTGAGTCTATGGGTAGTGTTGAGTCTATGGGTAGTGTTGAGTCTATGGGTAGTGTTGAGTCTATGGGCAGTGTTGAGTCTATGGGCAGTGTTGAGTCTATGGGCAGTGTTAGTCTATGGACAGTGTTGTTTCTATGGGCAGTGTTGAGTCTATGGGTAGTGTTGAGTCTATGGGTAGTGTTGAGTCTATGGGCAGTGTTGAGTTTATGGGTAGTGTTGAGTCTATAGGTAGTGTTGAGTCTATGAGCAGTGTTGAGTCTATGGGCAGTGTTGAGTCTATGGGTAGTGTTGAGTCTATCGGTAGTGTTGAGTCTATGGTGCAGTGTTGAGTCTGGGCAGTGTTGAGTCTATGGGCAGTGTTAGTCTATGGGCAGTGTTGAGTCTATGGTAGTGTTGAGTCTATGGGTAGTGTTGAGTCTATGTGTAGTGTTGAGTCTATGGGCAGTGTTGAGTCTATGGGCAGTGTTGAGTCTATGGGCAGTGCTGAATCTATGGGTAGTGTTGAGTCTATGTGTAGTGTTGAGTCTATGGGCAGTGTTCAGTCTATGTGCAGTGTTGAGTCTATGGGCAGTGTTGAGTCTATGGTGCAGTGTTGAGTCTATGGGCAGTGTTGAGTCTATGGTGCAGTGTTGAGTTTATGGGCAGTAGGTGTGTATGTTGAACTTTTTTTCCCACCGTACTATCCAACCGCTCTAAATCGGGGATGCGGGGGACGGACATCAAACGCGGCGCTGTAGACGCCACTGAACATCGCTGCACGCGGCTTCATCTTAGACGCCGTGGGGGGGGGGGGGTCGGCTTTCATCCAGCAGTGGAGAGGTCAAACACCAAAGGGGCGGACGGATCTCTCACTCCGCAGAGGGGGAGGCTCCGTCTCCCCGCACGCGCGATCTCTGCCCACGTTTTTAAAATTCACCGCACATTCGGCTCCGTATTCAATTGCGAGCTAAAAAGCAAAGAGAAAATAATTGGATGTGTTTTTTTTCGTTCCCTGTGCTCCTGCGTAACCGAGCCAGGTGAGATATCTGATAGAGGAATAAAGGAAGATACGAAAGACTCCTATCACATCACACGCAAACAAGAGGGAGAGAGAGAGAGGGGGAGAGATCGAGAGGATGGGTTCAGATTAAAATGCACCGCCGAGTAAAGAATGGTCACTTTGAAATAATGTGCAAGTAACATCGTAACGCCACGGAATCAAAACGTATTTGTCAATCGCTTCGGCAAAATGATGTCTTCTTTAAAATCTACTTTGCAGTAGGTGTCACCATGTGCTTATACACTGTGTGTGTACGTGTGTGTGTGCGTGCGTGTGTACACGTGTGTGTACACGTGTGTGTGTGTGTACGTATGTGTGTACAGGGGAGCGGTGGTGTAGCGATTAGCGCTATGCGCTGCGAACCCAGTGAGCCGAGTTCGATTCCCGCTCGCGGCCAACACCGGTGACGATTATCTGAACCGGGCCTCCCTAGGTCGACTCAGCCTCAAATGAGTACCTGGTGCGGTGTGTAAACATCGCCACTAGGCAGACAAAGGCGGTCGGGCGTGGTGCTGGCCACCCACCCCTCGTGTGCCGTGCCGGCCTTCATAGGTGCTCGTTAGCAGCACTTGTCCCTACAGTCTGTTAAGCTTTATGGGGGATCTTTATCTTTGTTGTGTGTGTGTATACAGGGGAGCGGTGGTGTAGCGGTTAGCGCGCTGCCCTACGAACCTGGTGACCCGAGTTTGATTCCCGCTCTGGGGCCAACACCCACAGTGACGATTATCTAAATTGGTCATGGGCCTCCCTAGGTCGACTCAGCCTCAAATGAGTACCTGGTGCGATGTATAAACATTGTCGCTAGGGAGACAAAGGCGGCCGGGCGTGGGGTTGGCAACCCACCCACTCGTGTGCCATTCTGGCCTTCATAGGTGCTCGCTAACAGCACTTGCCCTTCCAGTTTGTTAAGGCTATACGGGGGATCTTTGTCTTTGACAGAGAGGACCAAAAGTCAGGACACATCGAGTTTACCCTGGCATTAAAATGCTTTAATCCAAATAATAAATATTGCTATAAAATAGATTCCTGTTTACATGATTGTGGTTATGGTTGTACTTTATTCATGCCTAATCTCTGCCATTACATACAATGAAACAAGAAAAGGTAAATAAGAAAATAGACATTATTGTAAAAAAATTATAAAAAAGTCTATCCGATGTGTTAGTGATTTTTTTTTATCTTTTAGGTAGGAAATGGCAGGAAATGCGTTTTTAAATTTAGTTTTTTTTTCTGGGGGGGACGTTTTCAAATTTTGATTATTATTTTTTTCTAGGGGGTGGACGTTTTCAAATTTAAATTTTTTTTTCTGGGGGGGGGACGTTTTCAAATTTAGATTATTTTTTTCTGGGGGGGGGACGTTTTCAAATTTAGATTATTTTTTTCTGGGGGGGGGACGTTTTCAAATTTAGATTTTTTTTCTGGGGGGACGTTTTAAAATTTTGATTATTATTTTTTTCTGGGGGGGGGGACGTTTTAAAATTTAGATTTTTTTTCTGGGGGAATGTTTTCAAATTTGGATTTTTTTTCTGGGGGGGGGACGTTTTCAAATTTAGATTTTTTTCTGGGGGGGGACGTTTTCAAATTTAGATTTTTTTTCTGGGGGGGGGGACGTTTTCAAATTTAGATTTTTTTCTGGGGGGGACGTTTTCAAATTTAGATTTTTTTTCTGGGGGGGAGACGTTTTCAAATTTAGATTTTTTTTCTGGGGGACGTTTTAAAATTTTATTATTATTTTTTTCTGGGGGGGGGGGACGTTTTAAAATTTATATTTTTTTTCTGGGGGGGATGTTTTCAAATTTGGATTTTTTTTTTCTGGGGGGGGGGACGTTTTCAAATTTAGATTTTTTTTTCTGGGGGGAGACGTTTTCAAATTTAGATATTTTTTCTGGGGGGGACGTTTTAAAATTTAGATTTTTTTCTGGGGGGGACGTTTTCAAATTTAGATTTTTTTCTGGGGGGACGTTTTCAAATTTAGATATTTTTTCTGGGGGGGGACGTTTTCAATTTAATTTTTTTTCTGGGGGGTGACGTTTTCAAATTTAGATTTTTTTTTTCTGGGGGGGGGGTGACGTTTTCAAATTTAGATTTTTTTTTTCTGGGGGAGGGGACGTTTTCAAATTTAGATTTTTTTTCTGGGGGGGGGGACGTTTTCAAATTAGATTTTTTTTCTAGGGGGGGACGTTTTCAAATTTAGATTTTTTTTCTGGGGGGGGGGGGAGGGGGGGACGTTTTCAAATTTAGATTTTTTTTTCTGGGGGGGGGGACATTTTAAATTTAGATTTTTTTCTGGGGGAGGGGACGTTTTCCAAATTTAGATTTTTTTTTTCTGGGGGGACGTTTTCAAATTTTGATTTTTTTTTC
>MU249695.1:0-215542 GCA_018977245.1 Lethenteron camtschaticum | reverse complement strand
CCATAGACTCAACACTGCCCATAGACTCAACACTGCCCATAGACTCAACACTGCCCATAGACTCAACACTGCCCATAGACTCAACACTGCCCATAGACTCAGCACTGCCCATAGACTCAACACTGCCCATAGACTCAGCACTGCCCATAGACTCAACACTGCCCATAGACTCAACACTGCCCAGACTCAACACTGCCCATAGATCAACACTGCCCATAGACTCAACACTGCCCATAGACTCAACACTGCCCATAGACTCAACACTGCTCCATGAGACTCAACACTGCCCATAGACTCAACACTGCCCATAGACTCAACACTGCCATAGACTCAACACTGCCCATAGACTCAACACGACCCATAGACTCAACACTGCCCATAGACTCAACACTGCCCATAAGACTCAACACTGTCCATAGACTCAACACTGCTCATAGACTCAACACTACCCATAGACTCAACACTGCCCATAGACTCAACACTGCCCATAGACTCAACACTGTCCATAGACTCAACACTACCCATAGACCCAACACTGCCCATAGACTCAACACTGCCCATAGACTCAACACTACCCATAGACTCAACACTGTGACGTTGACGCGGTGTGACGTTGATAACCCCACCTGCTGCATGGATCCAAGAGACACAAATCAAGACGATCCACCACGCCGCGTGTGGACGAGTCATCTTGAGCGTCCTTCTCTCCATCACTGCGGGGCGAGCCGCCTTCTTCATCATCATCATCACAATCACCGTCATCATCAACTCCATCATCTGTCAATATAGAAAACAGCAAACACAATATTTACAGAAGTACAGAAGATGTCACTTTTGCAGCTGTTTTAGACTAATTTCAGGGTGCTGATTCCCAATCTGATCTCAGATTTGCTCTATCACATGCTATCGGCATACCCCCATTTTCATTGATTTTACCCGAAATTAACTCTGTCACTTATGATTGCAAGTTGTTGCGAGTCCAGTGACTGCTTTAGTGTTAAAATATGGTGCTGGTATTTTTAGGATAGTGTGTTTATAATATAATTTTATGTAGATATCTACATTTATTTAAAAATTTTCTTCTGCAGTTTTTTTTTTAAAATGCAATATTTGATATCTCAAAAACCTGATGTGATATAGACAAAAACTGATGCCAGATTTGGAATCAGCACCCCAAAATTACCTAAACCCGTTGGAATACCTTATGCCAGGAAAAGTGTGTTGACCAGTGTTACTTATACATCTGCTGTACTCAAATATTGTGTTTGAGTACAGGAGATGTATTACTTATACAGGGCACTCCTCTGCTTACGAACGAGTTATGTTCCAGAGGTTTGTTCATAAGTCAATTTGTTCGTGGTGGATTGCCGTCAAGCCTCTGCACCAGCGCTAACGGAGTACTGAACTTTACTTTGTAACGAGGTAATTCGTCGTTTGTAACGAGGTTATCCGTCGTTTGTAACGAGGTTATCCGTCGTCTGTAGCGAAGTTATTCTTCGTCTGTAACGAGGTTAACGTCGTTTGTAACGAGGTTATTCGCCGCGGGGCGCAGCGTCACGACGCGGTGTTGTGTTGCGCGTGCCACGTGCAGGCCCCACGCGTCACGTGGGCAGCGTCTGTGACGTGTACACGTGACGCTGCACACGTGACGTGCACACGTGACGCTGCACACGTGACGCTGCACTCCACGTGACTTTGTATCGAAATCGGCTCCAGTGCTTTAGCTGATGGCAGCAATAAAGTTGTTTAAACTCAAACCTTCTCACTCTGTCTCTCCTATCTCCTTATCTGTCTCTCTCTTCTCTCTCTCCACTCTCTCCAGACTTGACTTTTAAACAACTTTTATTGCCGCCAGCAGCAACAGCACCGATATGAAACACACAAAGTCACCAGCAACACAAATAATCTCTATAAATCCACACGCTGTGCGATAATGCACCGCGCACAACACGAAATAAAAGTCACGTGGTGGTGGTGGCTGTGGTGGTGGTTGTGGTGGTGGTGGTTGTTGTGGTGGTTGTGGTGGTGGTGGTTGTGGTGGTGGTGGTTGTGGTGATGGTGGTGGTCAGGGTCGGCAACCTACGGCTCCGGAGCCGCATGCGGCTCTTTACGGGCTGCTTCTTGACGATGAGTACGTATGTACCCTAATGCATTGCGGCTCTTGAAATACTGAATTTTGTACCGAATTGGAAAGAAATGGCTCTTCTTGTTATTTTGGTTGTCGACCCCTGGTGGTGGTCATCGCGCACGCCACGGTGACGAGCGAGCGCTTCAGAAGGTGAACACCACGAGGTGCCGTCCACGCTGGTGCAGAGAGGGGCTTGTCTGACTCTCCAGCGTTCGTACATCACCAACATGTGTGTGTGTTCACTAGATTTGAAGCTTTCGTGACTGCAAGGATTCATACTCTTAGTTCTTTCGGTAAAGTCACGTAGGTAAAAAATGCAATTAAAATTAATTGATACAGCAAATCTGGCTGTGACGGTCCCACCTGCTGACGGAGACTTGTGTTGCCTCCGAAACGTCGTGATTTTTATTGTTTTATTTTTATTAATTTTTATTTCATTTTTCTTAGGTTTTTTTCGGTAAAGTCACATAGGTAAAAAATTAAAATTAATAAAAGTAAAATAAATTAAAATCACGACGTTTCGAAACGTCACGACGTTTCGAAACGTCGTGAATTTTATTTTTATAAAAAATCACTACGTGATTTTTATTTTTTTTACTTTTATTAATTTTAATTTTTTACCTACGTGACTTTACCGAAAAAACGAAAGCTTCAAATCTAGAATTTAATTTCATTTTTTACCTACGTGACTTTACCGAAAGAACTAAGAGTGTGTGTTCACTCTCTCTAGAGAGAGAGCTCCCTAGAATCGGAGACCCTTCCTCCAGCAATTGGCGAGAGCTATCAATTGCAGTGCTGCACCTTTAGCTGCTTCGTGCAGCCCTTCACCAACAGATTGTCGGGGCCGAGTGCTGTTAGCGAGTAGCAGCACCTACGAAAGCCGAGGGAGTGGGTGGCCAGCACCACGCCCGACCGCCTTTGTCACCCCGGTAGGGATGGTTACACTCGGCACTAGGTACACTCATTTGCCATGCTGGGTGAACTTTGAGGCTATGACGAGAGGTATTGAAGTCTTTGGGGCCGTCCATAAGTGACGTCACGCGATTTTGGACGATTTGGGACCCCCCCCCTTTCGTCACACGGCGTCACAAAAAGTCAGACCCCCCCCCCTCAAATGTGACGTCACAAAGCTGCTCCCCCCCCCAAAAAAAACTATATTTACATTTTGAAAATACAATATGCTTCAAATCGCTTTAAACTGTTGTCATTGTAGTGGGTATTCAATGTGGCGCTGCACTTTGATGTTGTAGGAGGAAACATTTATTAAAAAGTCTATTAAATTAAGTAGAACGTGTTGTCCATATTTATTTAAAGTTGCGCATTTCGATGTGACGTCACATCTCTCAACCCCCCCCCCCTCGTCACACATCGTCACAAATGTCTGACCCCCCCCGCCCTAGGTGCGTGACGTCATTTATGGACGGCCCCTTAACAGACTCTTTCGGGGCAAGCGCTGTTAGCAGCGAGCCCCTGCCAAACAACAACAGCAACAACCGCCATTCGCCACTAAGTGAGGTCACCACGACGCTTGTGCCAGGCCATGTGCACCTTGAGGTCACGTGAAGTACAAAGGGAAGGATGGACACAGCACGCGTGGTCACACAGCAAGACGCACACATTTCGATTTAAAGCTTTCGTGACTGCAGGGATTCATCTTGTTGGTTCTTTCGGTAAAGTCACGTAGAAGGGAAGTAATAAAATAATAAAAATATAGTATGTTGTTTTATTTTATTATATTATTTTATTATTTTTATTTCATTTTTATTATTTTATTACTTCCCTTCTACGTGACTTTACCGAAAGAATCAAGAAGAAGACGCACACAACACACACGAAGACACGGCACGGGACGCGAGGTCTACGTTGACAGTCACGGACCCCATGATGTTGCAGCGTTCTCTGTGTCTATGTGTGTGTGTCTGCATCTAAATAAATCAACGCAACGATTTTTTTGTAAATCCACTCTGCGTGCGCGTGCCACTCGTGCTAACGACAGCGGCCACGGGTAATTAGGAAGATTACGATCGCGGGTTCAAGTGAATAGGCTACCTGCGTTTTTAATAGATTTCTACATTGTAATTATTTTGTGGTTACCATTACGCTCACCGTCTAGACTCAGAAACGAAATTTTTTTTGGATGCAGAATGATAAAGGTTTGTTACACCGAAGGAGGAGGGATCCGATTTAAAGCGCTCGTGACTGCAGGGATTCATCTTCTTGGTTATTTCGGTAAAGTCACGTAGAAGAGAAATAATAGAATAATAAAAATTAAAATAATAAAATAATTCTCACGACGTTTCGGCCACAACGCAAGCAGCCGTCCTCAGGTGAAGAACATGTCTGTCGGAAAGACATTCAGACGCTGTCTTTCCGACAGACCTGTCTTCACTGCCCATAGACTCAACACTACCCATAGACTCAACACTGCCCATAGACTCAACACTGCCCATAGACTCAACACTGCCCATATATTTCTATTTAAATCTTTCGTGACTGCAGGGATTCATCTTATTGGTTCTTTCGGTAAAGTCACGTAGAAGGGAAAAAATACTAAAATAATAAAAATAAAACATAATAAAATAATTCTCACGACGTTTCGGCCACAACGCAAGCAGCCGTCCTCAGGTGAAGAACAGATCTGTCTTCCCGACAGAGCGCACAAGGGGGGCTGACAACGTCACAGCAAACAACAACAACAACAAACACAATTACACAAACACGATAGGAAGAGTGGCAAAGTATATGCAAGGTAAACAAAAAATATTCTTGCTTCTTTCGGTAAAGTCACGTAGAAGGGAAATAATAAAATTATACAAAATTAAACAATAAAATTATCAGAGAATTCACGTTACTTTACGAAGGAACCAAGAATATGAATCCCTGCAGTCACGAAAGCTTTCAATCGAAAGTGTAAACAAAGCACTTCAAACAAATATATCCACACGTAAATCCAAACAATATTTTTTTATCTTGCCGGTCTAAAGCACATTAGCGTCTTTGTCAGAAGCGACCAGGCCACCAGAAATGATAACGAAGTGGATTGTCGTCGTCGGCGTCATCATCACTACCATCACGTGGACATTTATAGCAGCAAAAGAATCGAATTAGCAGTAGGGGTGGCGATGTTTGCCGCTGCCGCCGCTGCTGCTGCTGCTTCTGTGAGATTCCAGTTGAGCGATTTGCAAGGAATTGTTTCAGCATTCGGATGTTTTGGCCAATACCGGTTACACTGTGTGTGTGTGTGCGTGGGGGGGGAGCGCTGGTGCAGTGGTTAGCACGCTGCGGTATCCGCTCTCGTAGAGAGAGAGAGTGAACGACTCAGAGAGAGTGGACGACTCAGAGAGAGAGACAGAGGACGACTCAGAGAAAGTGGACGACTCAGAGAGAGAGAGTGGACGACTCAGAGAGAAGGGGACGACTCAGAAAGGGAGAGAGTGGACGACTCAGAGAGAGAGACAGAGAACGACTCAGAGAGAGACAGAGGACGACTCAGAGAGAAACAGAGGACGACTCAGAGAGAGGGCGACTCAGAGAGAGAGAAGGGGACGACTCAGAGAGAGAGAGTGGACGACTCAGAGAGAGAGACAGAGGACGACTCAGAGAGAGAGAGAGGGCGACAGAGAGAGAGAGTGAACGACTCAGAGAGAGAGGACGACTCAGAGAGAGAGGACGACTCAGAGAGAGAAGACTCAGAGAGAGAGAGAGGACGACTCAGAGAGAGAGGATGACTCAGAGAGAGAGAGGGGACGACTCAGAGAAAGAGAAGACTCAGAGAGAGAGAGAGACGAATCAGAGAGAGAGAGAAGGGGATGAATCAGAGAGAGAGAGAGAAACGGAGGACGACTCAGAGAGAGAGGGGACGACTCAGAGAGAGAGACGAGTCAGAGAGAGAGAGGACGACTCAGGGAGAAAGAGAGAGAGGACGACTCAGAAGAGAGAAGACTCAAAGAAAGAGAGAGGACGACTCAGAGAGAGAGACACAGAGGACGACTCAGAGAGACAGAGGGGACGACTAAGAGAGAGAGGACGACTAACAGAGAGAGAGAGGACGACTCAGAGGCACCAGGAGGAGGAACCACACAGACGAGGGAGTGGGCAGGCAGCAGCAGCAACAGCCACTTGGTGTTGAGGAACCAGCGCCACCAACAAATGCCCCAAGCTCTGCGGCCCTCTACGTATAAAGATGTTGATGATGTAGTTCATATTTTAGTTTTTCACGTGGTGGTTTAGTTACTGCAGCTACATACTATTAACATCCCTTTATTAATGCTACCCCTATCCCCTCCCTTTGATGCTGCTAATCTTGCATAATGCACGGGCATAATATGACTTTGACCCCCCCCCACCTCCTACGCATTTCACAATTAGTGACTAATCCCATATCGGCATTTCACATAAATATGCTAAATTCCTCTTGATATCCAAATTCCTTTGTCAAGGCGCTTTTCCCCCTCCAACCCAGCTTAAATATACGCTGCCAGGCCTGGTGGTGTTCATTCAGACGCTGTCTTTCCGACAGACCTGTTTTTCACCTGAAGACGGCTGCTTGCGTTGTGGCCGAAACGTCGTGAGAATTATTTTATTATGTTTAATTTTTTATTATTTTATTATTTCCCTTCTACGTGACTTTACCGAAAGAACCAAGAAGATGTTAGGGGAAACCAGAGCTCCCGGAGAAAACCCACACGTGCGAGGGGGAAACACGCTATCCCCGTACAGACGGAGCAATGTGGGAGGCCGCATTTTTGCTCACCCACGGGAGGGAAGGGAGGGGAGTTTGGCAGCCACCTCTAGGATATGTACGGATGTGGGTTGGACTTCTTTGGCACCGTACGTAGTCAGCCGTGCTGATCAATGGTGCGGGGGCAGGACAACAAACTAAACAAAAACATGAGTTCTAAAGAAATGAGATTGTCAATCTGGACGATGATGATGATTTCAAAGTGCATCTTAGCTCACGGTGGCTTCCCAATATCGGAAGGAAGAAGCGTTCCAGACGGCCGCAGAAACGCTTCTGAAAGTGCGCGATGCGGTGTGTAAGTTCATGGGTCTCTATGTGATAAGTCTATGGGCAGTGTTAGTCTATGGGCAGTGTTGAGTCTATGGGTAGTGTTGAGTCTATGGGTAGTGTTGAGTCTATGGGCAGTGTTGAGTCTATGGGCAGTGTTAGTCTATGGACAGTGTTGAGTCTATGGCAGTGTTAGTCTATGGGTAGTGTTAGTCTATGGGCAGTGTTGAGTCTATGGCAGTGTTGAGTCTATGGGTAGTGTTGAGTCTATGGGTAGTGTTGAGTCTATGGGTAGTGTTGAGTCTATGGGTAGTGTTGAGTCTATGGGCACTGTTGAGTCTATGGGCAGTGTTGAGTCTATGGGTAGTGTTGAGTCTATGGGTAGTGTTGAGTCTATGGGTAGTGTTGAGTCTATGGGCAGTGTTGAGTCTATGGGCAGTGTTGAGTCTATGGGCAGTGTTAGTCTATGGACAGTGTTGTTTCTATGGGCAGTGTTGAGTCTATGGGTAGTGTTGAGTCTATGGGTAGTGTTGAGTCTATGGGCAGTGTTGAGTTTATGGGTAGTGTTGAGTCTATAGGTAGTGTTGAGTCTATGAGCAGTGTTGAGTCTATGGGCAGTGTTGAGTCTATGGGTAGTGTTGAGTCTATCGGTAGTGTTGAGTCTATGGTGCAGTGTTGAGTCTGGGCAGTGTTGAGTCTATGGGCAGTGTTAGTCTATGGGCAGTGTTGAGTCTATGGGTAGTGTTGAGTCTATGGGTAGTGTTGAGTCTATGTGTAGTGTTGAGTCTATGGGCAGTGTTGAGTCTATGGGCAGTGTTGAGTCTATGGGCAGTGCTGAATCTATGGGTAGTGTTGAGTCTATGTGTAGTGTTGAGTCTATGGGCAGTGTTCAGTCTATGGTGCAGTGTTGAGTCTATGGGCAGTGTTGAGTCTATGGTGCAGTGTTGAGTCTATGGGCAGTGTTGAGTCTATGGTGCAGTGTTGAGTTTATGGGCAGTAGGTGTGTATGTTGAACTTTTTTTCCCACCGTACTATCCAACCGCTCTAAATCGGGGATGCGGGGGACGGACATCAAACCGCGGCGCTGTAGACGCCACTGAACATCGCTGCACGCGGCTTCATCTTAGACGCCGTGGGGGGGGGGGGGTCGGCTTTCATCCAGCAGTGGAGAGGTCAAACACCAAAGGGGGCGGACGGATCTCTCACTCCGCAGAGGGGGAGGCTCCGTCTCCCCGCACGCGCGATCTCTGCCCACGTTTTTAAAATTCACCGCACATTCGGCTCCGTATTCAATTGCGAGCTAAAAAGCAAAGAGAAAATAATTGGATGTGTTTTTTTTCGTTCCCTGTGCTCCTGCGTAACCGAGCCAGGTGAGATATCTGATAGAGGAATAAAGGAAGATACGAAAGACTCCTATCACATCACACGCAAACAAGAGGGAGAGAGAGAGAGAGGGGGAGAGATCGAGAGGATGGGTTCAGATTAAAATGCACCGCCGAGTAAAGAATGGTCACTTTGAAATAATGTGCAAGTAACATCGTAACGCCACGGAATCAAAACGTATTTGTCAATCGCTTCGGCAAAATGATGTCTTCTTTAAAATCTACTTTGCAGTAGGTGTCACCATGTGCTTATACACTGTGTGTGTACGTGTGTGTGTGCGTGCGTGTGTACACGTGTGTGTACACGTGTGTGTGTGTGTACGTATGTGTGTACAGGGGAGCGGTGGTGTAGCGATTAGCGCTATGCGCTGCGAACCCAGTGAGCCGAGTTCGATTCCCGCTCGCGGCCAACACCGGTGACGATTATCTGAACCGGTCCCGGGCCTCCCTAGGTCGACTCAGCCTCAAATGAGTACCTGGTGCGGTGTGTAAACATCGCCACTAGGCAGACAAAGGCGGTCGGGCGTGGTGCTGGCCACCCACCCCCTCGTGTGCCGTGCCGGCCTTCATAGGTGCTCGTTAGCAGCACTTGTCCCTACAGTCTGTTAAGGCTTTATGGGGGATCTTTATCTTTGTTGTGTGTGTGTATACAGGGGAGCGGTGGTGTAGCGGTTAGCGCGCTGCCCTACGAACCTGGTGACCCGAGTTTGATTCCCGCTCTGGGGCCAACACCCACAGTGACGATTATCTAAATTGGTCATGGGCCTCCCTAGGTCGACTCAGCCTCAAATGAGTACCTGGTGCGATGTATAAACATTGTCGCTAGGGAGACAAAGGCGGCCGGGCGTGGGGTTGGCAACCCACCACTCGTGTGCCATTCTGGCCTTCATAGGTGCTCGCTAACAGCACTTGCCCTTCCAGTTTGTTAAGGCTATACGGGGGATCTTTGTCTTTGACAGAGAGGACCAAAAGTCAGGACACATCGAGTTTACCCTGGCATTAAAATGCTTTAATCCAAATAATAAATATTGCTATAAAATAGATTCCTGTTTACATGATTGTGGTTATGGTTGTACTTTATTCATGCCTAATCTCTGCCATTACATACAATGAAACAAGAAAAGGTAAATAAGAAAATAGACATTATTGTAAAAAAATTATAAAAAAGTCTATCCGATGTGTTAGTGATTTTTTTTTTATCTTTTAGGTAGGAAATGGCAGGAAATGCGTTTTTAAATTTAGTTTTTTTTTCTGGGGGGGACGTTTTCAAATTTTGATTATTATTTTTTTCTAGGGGTGGACGTTTTCAAATTTAAATTTTTTTTTCTGGGGGGGGGACGTTTTCAAATTTAGATTATTTTTTTCTGGGGGGGGACGTTTTCAAATTTAGATTATTTTTTCTGGGGGGGGACGTTTTCAAATTTAGATTTTTTTTCTGGGGGGACGTTTTAAAATTTTGATTATTATTTTTTCTGGGGGGGGACGTTTTAAAATTTAGATTTTTTTTCTGGGGGAATGTTTTCAAATTTGGATTTTTTTTCTGGGGGGGGGACGTTTTCAAATTTAGATTTTTTTCTGGGGGGGGACGTTTTCAAATTTAGATTTTTTTTCTGGGGGGGGACGTTTTCAAATTTAGATTTTTTCTGGGGGGGACGTTTTCAAATTTAGATTTTTTTTCTGGGGGGGAGACGTTTTCAAATTTAGATTTTTTTTCTGGGGGGACGTTTTAAAATTTTTATTATTATTTTTTTCTGGGGGGGGGGGACGTTTTAAAATTTATATTTTTTTTCTGGGGGGATGTTTTCAAATTTGGATTTTTTTTTTCTGGGGGGGGGACGTTTTCAAATTTAGATTTTTTTCTGGGGGAACGTTTTCAAATTTAGATATTTTTTCTGGGGGGGACGTTTTAAAATTTAGATTTTTTTCTGGGGGGGACGTTTTCAAATTTAGATTTTTTTTCTGGGGGGGACGTTTTCAAATTTAGATATTTTTTCTGGGGGGGACGTTTTCAAATTTAGATTTTTTTTCTGGGGGGTGACGTTTTCAAATTTAGATTTTTTTCTGGGGGGGGGGTGACGTTTTCAAATTTAGATTTTTTTTTTCTGGGGGAGGGGACGTTTTCAAATTTAGATTTTTTTTCTGGGGGGGGGACGTTTTCAAATTTAGATTTTTTTCTAGGGGGGACGTTTTCAAATTTAGATTTTTTTCTGGGGGGGGACGTTTTCAAATTTAGATTTTTTTTCTGGGGGGGGGACATTTTAAATTTAGATTTTTTNCTGGGGGGAGGGGACGTTTTCAAATTTAGATTTTTTTTTNCTGGGGGGGACGTTTTCAAATTTTGATTTTTTTTTCTGGGGGGGGACGTTTTCAAATTTAGATTTTTTTTTCTGGGGAGGGGACGTTTTCAAATTTAGATTTTTTTTATGGGGGGGGGGCACCCTCCAGACCCCTGTAAAATTTGGTCCCCCCAATGTTGACTGCATGGCTACGGCCTTGCTTTAATCGTTTGTACTTTGTGTTAGTATCATGGGTTTTTTTTAGATTACAGTCATCGATATCCATTTGTTCACTTCTTCCTTTTCAGATGAGCTTTTCAGAACGGAAAGAAAATCGACTGATTTGAAGTAAAACGGAATTGAACAACGTCCGATAGTTACATCCGTAGGCTTGCAAAAGTCAAAAACCAAAAAACACAACACCCGGCCAAAATTCATTTCAGAAGAGAATTCTTGCACGATGCATTCATCTTAATAACGGAAGTCAATTTCAACATCTGTTCAAGCAAATTTAACAACACCACATGCGAGACCCTCCGTATCCTGACTTTGTGGCAGCCTTTATATGATTAAGATGCACTGATTATCAGCAGCAGCAGCAGCGGAAGCAGCCACCGACTTCCAACGTAGAGTTCGCCGGTTAGATTCCTATGGTTAAGTTAGTACGGGACCTGTAGCATATGTTGTGATAAAGGAGGCCCTAAATAAATAAATAAGCATTACTATTAAAATATATGTTTTACTTGCATAGTATATAAATTGTATATTTTCATTTGCTACACAGCCAGATAAAACGACAAATCGCTAACATTAAACACCCGGTCGAAGGCGGTATAGTACTATAGTAATAGAGCAAGTGCAGAATCACTGAAACGGAATTGATATCTCGAAAGCATTTAGCGCGGGGTCCTTGAAAGTGCGGGGCCCGTAGCTACATACGTAGTAGCTACTACATGTGTAGTAGCAGCTACTACATATGTAGTAGTAGCAGCTACATATGTAGTAGCAGCTACTACATATAGTATAGCAGCTACTACATATGTAGTAGTAGCTACTACTACATATGTAGTAGTAGCTACTACTACATATTAGTAGTAGCTACTACATATGTAGTAGTACTACTACATATGTAGTAGTAGCTACTACATATGTAGTAGTAGCAGCTACTACATATGTAGTAGTAGCTACTACTACATATGTAGTAGTAGCAGCTACTACATATGTAGTAGTAGCAGCTACTACATATGTAGTAGTAGCTACTACATATGTAGTAGTAGTACTACATATGTAGTAGTAGCAGCTACTACATATGTAGTAGTAGCTACTACTACATATGTAGTAGTAGCAGCTACTACATATGTAGTAGTAGCAGCTACTACATATTAGTAGTAGCTACTACATATGTAGTAGTAGTACTACTACATATGTAGTACATATGTAGTAGTAGCTACTACATATGTAGTAGTAGCCGCTACTACATACGTAGTAGCGGCTACTACGTATGTAGTAGTGGCTACTACAGTAAAACCTTGGATTGCGAGTAACTTGGTCTGCGAGTGTTTTGCAAGACGAGCAAAAGTTTTAACTAAATATGAATTTGATAAACGAGCGAGGTCTTGCAATACGAGTAGTACGTATACGCTGTCTGCCGAGCGTCACGTGATCACAACTGATACACGAGTGCTTTGATATGCGAGTGCTTTGGATTACAAACACGTTTCCGGAAAGAATTATGCTCGCAATGCAAGGTTTTACTGTACTTTAGTATTTGTTTTTTGTCTATGACATTTCAGGTGATGCGCCTTCACCCCCTCGACATCTGTGTCGTGGAGATGTTCACACGGAACACGAGACGCAGTCAACAAGCTGGTACGATTTGACTTCAGACATTCACAGCCGCACACACAACACCACACACACACACACACAAACTAAGACAAAGATCCCCCCTTCACAGACTTTGGGAAGTGCTGTTAGCGACCTGTAAGGTCGGAACGATACACGAAGGGTGGGTGGCCAGCACCACGCCTCGCTCTCCCCAGTGGCGATGTTCCAGGTACTCACTTGAGGCTGAGTCGACCTAGGGGAGGCCCAGGACTGGTTCAGATAATCGTCACCGGTGTTGGCCGTGATCGCGAATCGAACCCTGGTGGCCGGGTTCTGCGCAAGCGCAACCGCTGCACCACCGCTCCCCCACGCACGCACAATGAGACTCAATCCACGGTGTTGGCCGTTACCCTGGACATTGCACCATTATAATGTTTATTGGCTCTTCGCGTGATTTATACGAGTGGGCTCGAGTAGAAAAAGGAAAGAACGTCGGGGCGAGGTGTCCGTGTTGCTAAGAGGGGTTCGTAATCGCCGCGCCAGAAGCACTGATGAGGGATCCACGAAGCGTATAATCGTGGGCTCAGTGTGTGTCTCTGTGTGTGTGTGNCTCTGTGTGTCTCTGTGTGTGTGTCTCTGTGTGTGTGTGTGTAACTGTGTGTGTCTCTGTGTGTGTGTGTCTGNGTGTGTGTGTCTGTGTGTGTGTCTGTGTGTGTGTCTCTCTGTGTGTCTCTGTGTGTGTGTCTCTGTGTGTGTCTTTGTGTCTCTGTGTGTGTCTTGTGTGTGTCTCTGTGTGTGTGTCTCTGTGTGTGTGTCTCTGTGTGTCTCTGTGNGTGTGTCTCTGTGTGTCTCTGTGTGTGTGTCTGTGTGTCTCTGTGTGTGTCTCTGTGTGTGTGGTGTCTCTCTGTGTCTGTGTGTGTGNCTGTGTCTGTGTGTGTCTGTGTCTCTCTGTGTGTTTCTCTGTGTGTGTGTCTCTGTGTGTGTCTGTCTGTGTGTGTGTTTCTGTGTGTGTGTCTCTGTGTCTCTGTCTCTCTGTGTGTCTGTGTGTCTGTCTCTCTGTCTGNCTCTGTGTGTGTCTCTCTGTCTCTGTGTGTGTGTGTCTCTCTGTGTGTGTCTCTCTGTGTCTCTGTCTGTGTCTCTGTCTCTCTGTCTGTGTCTCAGATAGAGAGAACGACTCAGAGAGAGAGAGGAACTCAGAGAGAGANCGACTCAGAGAGAGGACGACTCGAGAGAGAGGACGACTCAGAGAGAGAGGACGACTCAGAGAGAGAGCGACTGAGAGAGGTCGACTCAGAGAGAGGACGACTCAGAGAGAGAGGACGAATCAGAGACAGAGAGGACGACTCAGAGAGGGAGAGGACGATTCAGAAGAGGTACCAGGAGGAGGAGGAACCACACAGATGAGGGAGTGGGGAGGCAGCAGCAGCAGCCACGCGCTGGTGAGGAGCCTTCGCTACCCCCAAGCTCTGCGGTCCTCTACGTATGAAGTTGTCATCGGCCAATTAACAACGAGCGGTTGCGTGCGCGGGAGAAACCGGAGCACCCGCAGAAAACCCCCACGCCTGCGTGCGAGGGGAAACACTCTATCCCGTACAGAAGGAACAGATGGGAAGTCCACTTTTTAATATTTATTTCCTTCTGAGATCCACGACGTATCACGGCAGAGCCAGGGAGACACGGCTCATCATCCTCCTCCTCCTCCCCGTCGCCCACGGCGATGGGAGTTCAGCGCAAGATAAACACTGGTCAACACACTTTTTCTGGCATAAGGTATTCCAACGGGTTTAAATGTAAGTTTGGGGTGCTGATTCCAAATCTGGCATCAGTTTTTGTCTATCACATCGGGTTCTTGAGATGTCAAATATTGCATTTTCAATGAAAACTGCGGAAGAAAAATATTAAATAAATGTGGATATCTACATAAAATGATATTATAAACACTATCCTTAAAATACAGCACCGTATTTTAACACTAAAGCAGTCACTGACTCGCAACAACTTGCAATCATAAGTGACAGAGTTAATTTCGGGTAAAATCAATGAAAATGGGGTATGCCGATAGCATAAAAATGTGATAGAGCAAATCTGAGATCATGTGATAGAGCAAATCTGAGATCAGATTTGCAATCAGCACCCTGAAATTAGTCTAAAACAGCTGCAAACGTCCAGGCCAGAAAAAATGATTTTTGTTGTTGTTCACCAGTGTAATCCACGTGTGGTCCACCAACCTCTCGCTGCTGCCTCCACAGCGCTGGGTCACGTGGCCACTCCGCGTGCCTCGCGTTTTCACAATGGGGCCGTGTCTGAATCACCGACTCGTCTTGTCGAGAATTGTACGGGTCCTCCCCATTCGAGGCACTTTGCAGCAATCACATTCCGTGTGTGTGTGTCACAAAAGAAAGCCCCCCGGCATATGCTGATGATAGTGATTGGGGATGAAGTGGCAGTCACTTAAAGTGGCGGTGGAGTTGGGTGGGCAGTTGGGAGAGCAGGCTGCAGAGGATCTCAGGAGCAGTGATAGAGGTATGGTAGGGGTTGTGGTAGGGGTTGGGGTAGTGGTAGGGATAGTGGTAGGGTTGGGGTAGGGTTGGGGTAGTGATAGGGATAGTGGTAGGGGTTGGGGCTGAGGTAGGGGTGGTGGTAGGGGTTGGGGTAGTGGTAGGGGTTGGGGTTGGGGTAGTGATAGGGGTAGTGATAGAGGTATGGTAGGGGTTGGGTAGGGGTTGGGTTTGGGGTTGGGGTAGGGTTGGGGTAGTGGTAGGGGTTGGGGTTGGGGTAGGGGTTGGGGTAGGGGTTGGGGTAGTGGTAGGGGTTGGGGTAGGGGTTGGGGTAGTAGTAGGGGTTGGGGTTGGGGTTGGGGTAGGGTTGGGGTAGTGGTAGGGGTTGGGGTAGTGATAGGGGTTGGGGTAGTAGTAGGGGTTGGGGTTGGGGTTGGGGTAGGGGTTGGGGTAGTAGTAGGGTTGGGTAGTGATGGGGTTGGGGTAGTGTAGGGGTTGGGGTAGTGGTAGGGGTTGGGTAGTGGTAGGGGTTGGGTAGTGATAGGGGTTGGATTAGTAGTAGGGGTTGGGGTAGTGAGTGGGGTTGGGGTAGGGGTTGGGGTAGTGGTAGGGTTGGGTAGTGATAGGGGTTGGGTAGTAGTAGGGGTTGGGGTTGGGGTTGGGGTAGGGGTTGGGGTAGTAGTAGGGGTTGGGGTAGTGAGGGTTGGGGTTGGGTAGTGATAGGGGTTGGGGTAGTGGTAGGGGTTGGGGTAGTGGTAGGGGTTGGGTAGTGATAGGGTTGGATTAGTAGTAGGGGTTGGGGTAGTGATGGGTTGGGTAGGGGGGGGTAGTGGTAGGGTGGTGGTAGGGGTTGGGCTAGGGTAGTGGTAGGGGTAGTGATAGGGTAGTGATAGGGTAGTGGTAGGGGTAGGGTAGTGTTAGGGGTAGTGCTAGGGGTAGTGATAGGAGTTAGGGGTAGTGATAGGGATGGGTATTGTTAGGGGTAGTGCTAGGGTAGGGGGATAGTGATAGGGGTAGTGTGGGGTAGGTATTTGTAGGGGTAGCTAGGGGTAGTATGGTTCTTGTACTGGGCGCGGGGAGGGAGAGTACAGCAGTAGCAGGACGAGAAGGCTGGAGAAGACGCGATTCGTTGTAAGGGAGGAACAACTGCAAGCTGTTGTTGTTGTTGAAGCTGTAAGTTGTTGTTGTTGTTGAAGCTGTAGTTGTTGTTGTTGTTGAAGCTATAAGTTGTTGTAGTAAAGATAGTCGTTCCGCGTGCCCCAGTGGAGGGGGAGCGAGGAGGGAGAGAGACGAGAGAGCGAGACTTGGACGCAGCAGGATGAAGAGAGAGGCGGGAAGAGTCAAACATTCTAAATATTGCATAGAAAACAGGTGGGACTTAGACATCGAGTAGCGAGGGAGGGGGGTAGAGAGGGAGGGGGGGGGGTAGAGAGAGGTGGTAGAGAGAGGGGGTAGATAGAGAGGGGGGTAGAGAGAGGGGGTAGAGAGAGGGGGTAGAGAGCGAGGGGGTAGAGAGAGGGGTAGAGAGGGAAGGGGGTAGAGAGAGGGGTAGAGAGGGAGGGGTAGAGAGAGGGGTAGAGAGAGGGGGTAGAGAGAGGGGNTAGAGAGAGGGGGTAGAGAGGGAGGGGGNTAGAGAGAGGGGGTAGAGAGAGAGAGAGGGGTAGAGAGAGGGGGTAGAGAGCGAGGGGGGGTAGAGAGAGGGGGTAGAGAGGGAGGGGGGTAGAGAGAGGGGGTAGAGAAGGAAGGGGGTAGAGAGAGGGGGTAGAGAGAGGGGTAGAGAGAGAGGGGTAGAGAGAGGGGGTAGAGAGGGAGGGGGGGGGTAGAGAGAGGGGGTAGAGAGGGAGGGGGGTAGAGAGAGAGGGGGTAGAGAGATGGGGTAGAGAAGGAAGGGGTTAGAGAGAGGGAGTGGAGAGGGAGGGGGGGGTAGAGAGAGGGGTAGAGAGAGAGGGGGTAGAGAGAGAGGGGGGTAGAGAGAGAGGGGGTAGAGAGAGGGGTAGAGAGAGGGGGTAGAAAGGGAGGGGGTACAGAGGGGGGGGNTAGAGAGAGAGGGGTGGGGTAAGAAGGAGGAGAGCAGAGCGTGACATCTTTCGTGAAATATTTCATTTAAAAGGGGGCGCACAAAAATCAAAGCATTGAAAAAAATAAAAAATAAAACGAAATGATGAACGAAGCAAGTGTCGACTACACCGAGCATCTTCTTGTTTCCTCTGACCGTCAAAAGCAAGAAAGAGAGAGGGGTAGAGAGACTGGCAGCGTGGGAGGACGGGACGAGAGTGGTGAGGCTTTAGAGAAGTGAGACCTATGAACTAGAAACACGTTTTTAAACAACGTGACGATTACTTTCGTTGTCGCCGACGCGACCTGAGCATCACAAACGATAGCAGCTCAACGACACGTGACTCATCTTCTTGCTTCTTTCGGTAAAGTCACGTAGAAGGGAAATAATAAAATAATAAAAAATAAAACATAATCAGATATTAAATTTCGATTTAAAGCTTTCGTGACTAGGATTCATCTTCTTTTCTTTCTAAGTCACGTTAGGGAAATCATAAAATAATAAAAATAAAACATAATAAAAATAATTCTCACGACGTTTGGCCACAACGCAAGCAGCTGTCCTCAGGTGAAGTGAGGCTCTTGTGTAGCAAGGGAGAATTTTTTATTATGTTTTATTTTTATATATATTTCCCATTCTACGTGACTTTACCGAAAGAACCAAAAAGATGAATCCCTGCAGTCACCAGCATCACCACCACCACGTGGAAATCCAGNAGCCGTCAGATGCTCGAAGCGTACGTTGATTCTAAACGCAGGNGAAATCCAGAAAAGCCGGAGAAAAATCCACGCACCACGGGGAGAGAGCACAAACTCCAAATACACAGCAGCAGCAGAAGGAAGGCGTCAGGGTCGGGATTGAACCCACGACCTCCTGTACACCAGGCGAGGTAGTTAACATCTCCTAGCCACCGTGATGATGATGATGAGAGAGACACGCAAACTGCAAATACACATCAGGTGTCAGGGTCTGGATTGAACCCACGACCTCCTGTACACCAGGCGAGGTAGTTAACATCTCCTAGCCACCGTGATGATGAGANGAGAGAGACACGCAAACTGCAAATACACATCAGGTGTCAGGGTCGGATTGAACCAACGACCTCCTGTACACCAGACGAGGTAGTTAACATCTCCTAGCCACCGTGATGATGATGAGAGAGAGAAGCAAACTGCAAATACACATCAGTCAGGTCTGGATTGAACCCACGACCTCCTGTATACCAGGCGAGGTAGTTAACATCTCCTAGCACCATGATGATGAGAGACACGCAAACTGCAAATACACATCAGGTGTCAGGTCTGGATTGAACCAACGATCTCCTGTACACCAGACGAGGTAGTTAACATCTCCTAGCCACCGTGATGATGATGAGAGAGAGAAGCAAACTGCTACACACAGTCAGGGTCTGGATTGAACCACGATCCTGTTACCAGGCGAGGTAGTTAACATCTCCTAGCCACCGTGATGATGATGATGAGAGAGAGACACACAGACTCCAAATATACAGCAGCAGGCGTCAGGGTCAGGATCGAACCTACGCACGACCTTCTGCACATCAGGCGAGGTAGTTAACATCTCCTAGCCACCGTGATGATGATGATGAGAGAGACACGCAAACTGCAAATACACATCAGGTGTCAGGGTCTGGATTGAACCACGACCTCCTGTGTACCAGGCGAGGTAGTTAACATCTCCTAGCCACCGTGATGATGATGATGAGAGAGACACACAAACTCCAAATATACAGCAGCAGGCGTCAGGGTCAGGATCGAACCTACGCACGACCTTCTGCACATCAGGCGAGGTAGTTAACATCTCCTAGCCACCGTGATGATGATGATGAGAGAGACACAAACTGCAAATACACAGCAGGCGTCAGGGTCTGGATTGAACCACGACCTCCTGTATACCAGGCGAGGTAGTTAACATCTCCTAGCCACCGTGATGATGATGATGAGAGAGAGACACACAAACTCCAAATATACAGCAGCAGGCGTCAGGGTCAGGATCGAACCTACGCACGACCTTCTGCACATCAGGCGAGGTAGTTAACATCTCCTAGCCACCGTGATGATGATGAGAGAGACACGCAAACTGCAAATACACAGCAGGCGTCAGGGTCGGGATCGAACCCACGACCTCCTGCATACCCGGCGAGGTAGTTAACATATCCTCGCCACCGTGATGATGATGAGAGAGAGAGAGACACGCAAACTGCAAATACGCAGCAGGTGTCAAGGTCGGGATCGAACCCACGACCTCCTGCATACCCGGCGAGGTAGTTAACATCTCCTAGCCACCGTGATGATGATGATGAGAGAGAGACACACAAACTCCAAATATACAGCAGCAGGCGTCAGGGTCAGGATCGAACCTACGCACGACCTTCTGCACATCAGGCGAGGTAGTTAACATCTCCTAGCCACCGTGATGATGATGAGAGAGAGAGACACGCAAACTGCAAATACGCAGCAGGTGTCAAGGTCGGGATCGAACCCACGACCTCCTGCACACCAGGCGAGGTGGTTAACATCTCCTAGCCACCGTAGCGACGATTGCGGTAAGGGCAATAAAGTCGCAAGGCCAAACGTGAGTGGCGTCTGCGCTCGAATAAGAGTGAGAATAATTATACTTTTTTTTAAATAAGTTGAAAGGAAAAAATGTCCATCGCCTGGTTGAAGGAACGCTTTCTGGCAATAAAGAACTCCTCCTCATAATCCACTGCGGAGAACTTTGCAGCTAAATCACATTAAAATAAAAATAAATATTTTCAGGCATGCATTTTTTAAAATCATGCTTTGCTACATTTCCCCAAAGCCATGCAGGGCAATATAAAAAATTGAATCAGTTTCCATTACGGTCAAACTTTTATTGTTCCCGCAGTGTGTGTGCCTAGGTGTGTATGTGTAGGTGTGTGTGTGTCTGTCTAGGTGTGTGTGTAGTGTGTGTCTAGGTGTGTGTGTAGGTGTGTGTGTGTGTAGGTGTGTGTGTAGGTGTGTGTCTAGGAGTGTGTCTAGGTGTGTGTGTAGGTGTGTGTGTGTCTGTCTAAGTGTGTGTGTAGGTGTGTGTCTAGGTGTGTGTAGGTGTGTGTGTGTGTAGGTGTGTGTGTAGGTGTGTGTCTAGGGGTGTGTCTAGGTGTGTGTGTAGGTGTGTGTGTGTCTGAACAGGTCCTGGGCCTCCTCGAGGTAGACTCAGCCTCAAATGAGTACCTAGTGCGGTATACAAAAACATCGCCACTGGGAGACAAAGGCGACCGGGCGTGTGCCGTGCCGGCCTTCATAGGCGCTCGCTAACAGCACTTACCCCAACAGTCTGTCAAGGCCACACGGGGATCTTTGTCTTTGTAATTAGGAACGATGCCGCTGCCCCAGTGCAGTCTCGACCTCTTCTCGTTAAAAGTAAAATAATAAAATAATAATTATTCTTATTAAATAATGAATTGCCTTCTAATTGGACGTGGTTCCGGCTGAGGTCGTAGTTTACGTTAACTAAAGTCTTTAACCTCAATTAATCATCCTCGCGTAGCGGGGGTGGGGGTCTTTTTTTTTGCTGCGCTACAAGAAAAACATTGTTGGGAGCGGTGGGCAGCGGTTAGCGCACTGCGCCAAAAATCCCGGAGAACCCGCAGGGGGAACTCAATGCAGAATAGGAGGGGGGGGGGGNACATACAAACTCCACTCACGCACAAAGACAAAGATCTCCCGTATAGCCTGAGCAGAGTATTGGGCAAGTTCTGTTAGCGTGTAGCACCTGTGAAGGCCGGAACGGCAACCTAGGGGAGGATGGCCAGCACCACGCCCGGCCGCCTTTGTCTCGCCAGTGGCGATGTACACGCACGCCACTAGGTACTCATTTGAGGCTGAGTCGACCTAGGAGAATCCCAGAACTTCTTCAGATAATTTGCCACTTGTGTCGGCCTTGAGCTAGAATCGAACCCGGGTCACGGGTTCGTAATGCAGCGCGCTAACCACTGCTCTACTGCTCCTCACATTCTAGAGACTGGAGTGGTTATTGAGATCCTGGTTATTAAGATCCTGGTTATTGAGGTCCTGGTTATTGAGGTTCTGGTTATTGAGGTTCTGGTTATTGAGGTTCTGGTTATTGAGTTCTGGTTATTGAGGTTCTGGTTATTGAGGTCCTTGTTATTGATATCCTGGTTATTGAGGTCCTGGTTATTAAGATCCTGGTTATTGAGATCCTTGTTATTGATATCCTGGTTATTGAGATCCTGGTTATTGAGATCCTGGTTATTAAGATCCTGGTTATTAAGATCCTGGTTATTAAGTCTGTTATTGAGGTCCTGGTTATTAAGATCCTGGTTATTGAGGTCCTGGTTATTAAGATCCTGGTTATTGAGGTCCTGGTTATTGAGGTCCTGGTTATTGAGATCCTGGTTATTGAGATCCTGGTTATTGAGGTTCTGGTTATTGAGGTTCTGGTTATTGAGGTTCTGGTTATTAAGATCCTGGTTATTGAGATCCTGGTTATTGAGATCCTGGTTATTGAGATCCTGGTTATTGAGGTTCTGGTTATTGAGGTTCTGGTTATTGAGGTTCTGGTTATTAAGATCCTGGTTATTGAGGTCCTGGTTATTGAGGTCCTGGTTATTGAGATCCTGGTTATTGAGGTCCTGGTTATTGAGATCCTGGTTATTGAGATCCTGGTTATTGAGGTTCTGGTTATTGAGGTCCTGGTTATTGAGGTCCTGGTTATTGAGATTCTGGTTATTGAGATTCTGGTTATTGAGATTCTGGTTATTGAGGTCCTGGTTATTGAGATCCTGGTTATTGAGGTCCTGGTTATTGAGATCCTGGTTATTGAGGTTCTGGTTATTGAGATCCTGGTTATTGAGGTCCTGGTTATTGAGATCCTGGTTATTGAGGTCCTGGTTATTGAGATCCTGGTTATTGAGGTTCTGGTTATTGAGATCCTGGTTATTGAGGTCCTGGTTATTGAGGTCCTGGTTATTGAGATTCTGGTTATTGAGGTCCTGGTTATTGAGATCCTGGTTATTGAGGTCCTGGTTATTGAGATCCTGGTTATTGAGATCCTGGTTATTGAGGTTCTGGTTATTGAGGTCCTGGTTATTGAGATCCTGGTTATTGAGATCCTGGTTATTGAGGTTCTGGTTATTGAGTTCCTGGTTATTGAGATCCTGGTTATTGAGATCCTGGTTATTGAGGTCCTGGTTATTGAGATCCTGGTTATTGAGGTCCTGGTTATTGAGATCCTGGTTATTGAGGTCCTGGTTATTGAGATCCTGGTTATTGAGGTTCTGGTTATTGAGATCCTGGTTATTGAGGTCCTGGTTATTGAGGTCCTGGTTATTGAGATTCTGGTTATTGAGGTCCTGGTTATTGAGATCCTGGTTATTGAGGTCCTGGTTATTGAGGTTCTGGTTATTGAGATTCTGGTTATTGAGGTTCTGGTTATTGAGGTTCTGGTTATTGAGATCCTGGTTATTGAGGTTCTGGTTATTGAGGTTCTGGTTATTGAGATTCTGGTTATTGAGGTTCTGGTTATTGAGATCCTGGTTATTGAGGTCCTGGTTATTGAGGTCCTGGTTATTGAGATTCTGGTTATTGAGGTCCTGGTTATTGAGATCCTGGTTATTGAGGTCCTGGTTATTGAGATCCTGGTTATTGAGATCCTGGTTATTGAGGTTCTGGTTATTGAGGTCCTGGTTATTGAGATCCTGGTTATTGAGATCCTGGTTATTGAGGTTCTGGTTATTGAGTTCCTGGTTATTGAGATCCTGGTTATTGAGATCCTGGTTATTGAGGTCCTGGTTATTAAGGTCCTGGTTATTAAGATCCTGGTTATTGAGATCCTGGTTATTAAGATCCTGGTTATTGAGATCCTGGTTATTGAGGTCCTGGTTATTAAGATCCTGGTTATTAAGATCCTGGTTATTAAGATCCTGGTTATTGAGATCCTGGTTATTGAGGTCCTGGTTATTGATGTCCTGGTTATTAAGATCCTGGTTATTGAGATCCTGGTTATTGAGATCCTGGTTATTGAGATCCTGGTTATTGAGATCCTGGTTATTGAGATCCTGGTTATTAAGATCCTGGTTATTAAGATCCTGGTTATTAAGATCCTGGTTATTGAGATCCTGGTTATTAAGATCCTGGTTATTAAGATCCTGGTTATTAAGATCCTGGTTATTAAGATCCTGGTTATTAAGATCCTGGTTATTAAGATCCTGGTTATTGAGGTCCTGGTTATTGAGGTCCTGGTTATTGAGATCCTGGTTATTAAGATCCTGGTTATTGAGATCCTGGTTATTAAGATCCTGGTTATTGAGATCCTGGTTATTAAGATCCTGGTTATTAAGATCCTGGTTATTAAGATCCTGGTTATTAAGATCCTGGTTATTGAGATCCTGGTTATTAAGATCCTGGTTATTAAGATCCTGGTTATTAAGATCCTGGTTATTAAGATCCTGGTTATTGAGATCCTGGTTATTAAGATCCTGGTTATTGAGATCCTGGTTATTAAGATCCTGGTTATTAAGATCCTGGTTATTAAGATCCTGGTTATTAAGGTCCTGGTTATTAAGATCCTGGTTATTAAGATCCTGGTTATTGAGATCCTGGTTATTAAGATCCTGGTTATTAAGATCCTGGTTATTGAGATCCTGGTTATTAAGATCCTGGTTATTGAGATCCTGGTTATTGAGGTCCTGGTTATTAAGATCCTGGTTATTAAGATCCTGGTTATTGAGATCCTGGTTATTAAGATCCTGGTTATTGAGATCCTGGTTATTGAGATCCTGGTTATTAAGATCCTGGTTATTGAGATCCTGGTTATTGAGATCCTGGTTATTAAGATCCTGGTTATTGAGATCCTGGTTATTGAGATCCTGGTTATTAAGATCCTGGTTATTGATGTCCTGTTATTAAGATCCTGGTTATTGAGGTCCTGGTTATTAAGATCCTGGTTATTGAGATCCTGGTTATTAAGATCCTGGTTATTGAGATCCTGGTTATTGAGGTCCTGGTTATTAAGATCCTGGTTATTAAAATCCTGGTTATTGCGATCCTGGTTATTAAGATCCTGGTTATTAAGATCCTGGTTATTAAGATCCTGGTTATTGAGGTCCTGGTTATTAAGATCCTGGTTATTAAGATCCTGGTTATTAAAATCCTGGTTATTAAGATCCTGGTTATTAAGATCCTGGTTATTGGTATCCTGGTTATTGAGGTCCTGGTTATTGCGGTCCTGATGATGGATGCGGGAAGGGGCAACCATTTTCCTCTATCCACAGGGACTTCCCGGAGGGTTTTTGCCGGCGTTGCCGCGGATGGGAGCGGGGCCGAGACGGTGACCGTGTGACAGCGTGGGCAGTCGGAGGTGTTGCAGAGTTCGTTGGGGCATCAACAAGTCAAGTGGTGGCTAACTCCTCGGTCCAGGCTTGGTCCGCCGTGGCGGGATGACTGCCGGGTGCAGGGAGCTGAGTGTAAACGCGATCGCTTCAGAGAAATTGGCAGCAATTTGTGAAAAAAATAATAGATTATTAACCGATCCGTATATCGGGTAGTTTGGCAAGCGTGTGTGTATATATATATATAATTAAATATCTATTCATCACATTTGACTGCGGTTTCTCGCCCGCTGATACAATGAATTACAGTAATGTTGAATTAATGTCAGCGCAGGCATTGTGATGGAGTAATAGCCGGGCGAGTAGCGGTGGCGCAGCGATTAGCGCAGTCGGACGTCGGAATGGCTGAGATGCGTGGCAAGGGACAATGTAAAATGCCGGGGCGTTGCAGCAAAGCGCCGGGCAGTGCAGCGGTGAGAAGGGGTCTAGGTTCGATTCCCGACTCGGGCGTCTTTATCTGTAGAGTTAGTGCGTTCTACCCCTGTTCTGCAGTGTGTGTGTGTGTGAGTGAATGTGTGTGTTGTGGGGAGCGGTAGTGTAGCGGTTAGCGCTGCGCTATGAACCCAGCGACACCGATTCCCGCTCACGGCCAACACCAGTGACGATTATCTGAACCGGTCCCGGGCCTCCCCTAGGTCGACTCAGCCTAAAATGAGTACCTAGTGCGATGTGTAAACATCGCCGCTAGGGAGACAAAGGCGGCCGGGCGTGGTGTTGGCCACCCACCTCCTCGTGTGCCGTGCCGGCCTTCATAGGTGCTCGCTAACAGCACTTGCCCCTACAGTATGTTAAGGCTATACGAGGGATCTTTGTGTGGGTCATGTAGCCCGCATGCCTGAACAGCTTTTGTTCGGCTGGATAGAGGGGGCTAAACGGGCGTGGCACGGGCTAGAGAAGAGATGGAGTGATGTGGTACAGGAGGACGTGGAGCTGAGTGGACTTGCCGATGACTGGTACCAGCGGTGTCAAGATCGGCCTCAGTGGCGGAGGCTCGTGAAGGACGCTGCTACTGGGCAGTTGGAGGCAGTCGCCCTCCAACAACAACGGAGGGCGGAGGAGCCAAGCTCACAACAACGAGCGGAGCGCTGGGTGGCTAAATCACAGCAAGTTGGCACAGTAGGGGCACAAGTGTTGCATCAGCCAGTCATCTCCGTCATCTCAGTCAGTCGACCCGTGGCACCTGGGTCTGCCCGTGACCTCGTGCCAGCGGACGTTCGACACTTCACGTGGCCTCAAGGTGCACATAGCCTGGCACAAACGTTGTGGTGACGTCACCACCACGTGGTGAATGGCGGTTGTTGTTGTTGTGTGTGTGTGTGGAGTTTATGTTCTACCCCTGTTTTACCTTATGTGTGAGTGAGTGTGGAGTTTGTGTGTCCTACCCCTGTTCTGCAGTCTGTGTGAGTGAACGAGAGTGAGTGCGTTTGGTAAAAACAACCCCCTACCTCCTCGTGGTGCCGGATGGCTACGCTATGGTGAGCAGTGTTGTGGAGGGAGGGCCAATTTAGATTGGCCTTTCCCTTCATGGCGTTTGCAACCACCACAGCAGCCAAATGAGGGCTCTGGTCGGGTGCGAGGGACTGGTAACCCCTCCAACTTCAAATAACTACCACTCAACTTCGATGCAAAAAACGTATTAAGCTTGTGCCGGAGGCCCCGGAGGGACAATCGTCTATGACGTCTCTTGGCCAAACCCCATTTGGCGGAGCCAGGAGATTGAATCTTCACCCTCGGGCTCCTCCAGAAACAACAAAAAGTCACTTCGGATGGCCAAGTGGAATGTTTGAACGCTCACTGCGGAAGAGAGGCTGCCACTCCTCTGTCAGGAGCTGGACCGGTACCGTCTGGATCTGTGGTATTCAGAGGTCCGGTGGACCGGCTCTGGNTCNTGCCACCATGAGGGGTGGACAGTCCTCTATCGGGGCAGGAGCTGCCAAACAACAGGGAGTGGCTCTCTCCTGAACAAAGAATGAAGGGGGCTGGGAGCGTGGGGGTGAGTGTGGAAAGCTGTAAGCCCAGGCTACTTTAGCTTGCCTTCCCATCAACCAGAGGCGAGGAGTGGTGGTCGTGGTTACTTATACCCCCACCGAATAGGAACATCCGTGGAGGGATGCAGACAAGGCCGATGAGTCAGATGCCTCCAGTGACCTTCTGCCGGCCGTCATCAGTGCTACCCGCTAACAGCACTTGACCCAACAGTCTGTTAATGCTATGTGGGAAATCAATGTCTTTGTTGTCTCTAGAATTGCCCGGGCAAGGCAGAGTCAGTAGAGGCACCGCGGTGGCTAGATGTTGACTACCTCGCCTGGTGTACAGGAGGTCATGGGTTCGGTCCCGACCCTGACGCCTGCTGTATATTTGTAGTTTACGTGTCTCTCTTATCATCATCACGGTGGCTAGATGTTAACTACCTCGCCTGGTGCGCAGGAGGTCGTGGGTTCGATCCCGACCCTGACGCCTGCTGCTGTATATTTGTAGTTTACGTGTCTCTCTTATCATCATCACGGTGGCTAGGAGATGTTAACTACCTCGCCTGGTGTACAGGAGGTCGTGGGTTTGATCCCGACCCTGACGCCTGCTGCTGTATATTTGGAGTTTGCGTGTCTCTTTCTTTCCCGGTGGATTTTTCTCCGGGTCCTATGGTTTTTCCCCTCCGCATTTCGAATCGACGTCACGCGTTCAGAGTATTTGTCCGCTATAAATCTCCCCGAGTGATGATGATGATGACAAGCCCACGTCGTTGAAGTCTATCATTTGTAGATAGCTTCTTTGAAAAGAGTTTCTATGGCTTCGCAGGGCCTTATACCTGGTAACAACAATATATAAAAAAAAGTGTAATACTTTCACAGTAGTTTTCGTCTCGAAGCAGGCGGGTGCTCGCGTGAAATGAGATAATTTGAAGAAAGAAAGAAAGAAGAAATAAGAAATAATAATAATCTTCAAGGGGTTTTGGGGGGGAGGGGGGGTTTACGACCGAGGTGAGAAAATGTGAGTCGTAAAATTCCCTCCACCAAAGTTGTGAAATTTGAAAAGGCCGATCCGGCCATTGCCACCGCCACCACCGCCACCACCACCCGTGTAGCCTCAACAGACTGTTGGGCAAGTGCCGTTAGCGAGTAGCACCGCCTTTGAATACCACAAAGACAAAGACAAAGGTCCCCCCCCGTGTAGCCTTCATCAAACTGCTGGGGCAAGTGCTGTTTGTTGGCGAGCACCTATGAAGGTGATGATGAGCAATCATCAACTCGCCTTCGGAAAAATAGTCCCACAGCTCCGATTCTGAATGATGGTGGTGGTGGTGATGTCTTTGGGGCCGTCCATAAATGACGTCACGCGATTTAGGACGATTTGTGACCCCCCCCCACCCCCGTCGTCATACGGTGTCACAAAAAGTCAGACCCCCCTCAAATATGCCCCCTCCCCCCAAAACCATATTTCCATCTGGTCCAACCCATGTGAGACTAGGCTCTGAGAAAAGCTGTCTCGGCTGTGGACCAATCAATTTCAAGGACAGTGCACATATTATCAGAGTTATTATCAGAGTTGTTTTTTTTTGCATTATGGCCGCAGGTATTGTGGTCTATGCAAACATGACTCCTTGTAAAAAGGTGTCAGTTTTGTTGCCAGATAGAAGGGTAAAAAAACAATTATCATATTTTTACTGGCAAATGAGGTTCCAATGGTATTGCATCTGTTGTCACGTCCCAGTGTGATTATAACTTATTTTGCCATTCAAAACGATTAGTCCCGTATAATTTTTGTTTTGAAGCATCCTGTTCATGCACACACACACGAAAATAAGACAAAGATCCCCCGTATAGCCTGAACAAACTGTTGGAGCAAGTGTTGCTAGCGAGCACCTATGAAGGCCGGAACGGTACACCAGGGGTGGGGTGGCCAGCACCACGCCCGACCGCCTTTTTCTCCCAGTGGCGATTTTTACACATCGCACCAGGTACTCATTTGAGGCTGAGTCGACCTAGGGGAGGCCCAGGACCGGTTCAGATCGTCGTCACCGGTGTTGGCCGTGAGCGGGAATCGAACCCGGGTCGCCAGGTTCGTAGCGCAGCGCGCTAACTGCTACACCACCGCTCCCCACACACACAGAGACACACACATACACACACAGAGACACACACACGTACACACACACACAGAGACACACACACAGAGACACACACGTACACACACACGTACAAACACGCGTACACACACACAGAGAGACACAAACACACACGTACACACACACAGACACACACAGAGACACGTACACACACACAGAGACACACACACACACNGAGAGACACACACACAGAGACACACACACACAAGACACACACGTACACACACACACGTACACACATACAGAGACACACACACAGACACACACACAGAGACACACACACACAGACACACACAAAGAGACACACACACAAGATACACACGTACACACAGACACACATATATATACATACAGAGACACGTACACACACACAGAGACACACACACAGAGACACACACACACACACACGTACACACACGTACACACACACAGACACACACACAGAGAGACGTACACACACAGACAGACACACACACAGACACGGACACACACACACAGACACACACAGACACACACAGAGACACACACACAGNGACACACACACACAGACACACACACAGAGACACACACACAAGACACACACGTACACACANGTACACACACACAGACACACACACAGAGACACACACACGAGACACACACAGAGACACACACACAGAGACACACACAGAGACACACACACAAGACACACACGTACACACACATATATACATACAGAGACACACACACGTACACACACATATATACACGCAAGCCCTTTGTTGCACAGCCCAGAGAGACGCCGTCGTTCCTGAACGCCAGTGTGTGTGGAGAGCGAGGGCGGTGAGAATGTTTCGTGCAGCCAAGTCACGGGTGCGATTGCATCTCCTCCGACGCGAGCAAAGGGGAGGACATTGCACCACCCAGTCCATTAACACACGTGGAGGGGGAGGGGAGGAGGCGGTCAATCCGATACCATTGTTCATTTAGGATTATTTGGAACGGTGAGGTCCTTAACCTTTTACCGCAAGCCTTGCACCAGCGCCGTTAGTTCTTAATCGCTAAAAAAAAGATATACAACGTGAATAAATACGTGATGAAACAAAGTGAGCTGTAACTTAACGTTGCCCTCTGCTTAATTAGTGTTTTCGATTATTTAACTTCTAAAAAATGTTTTGTCCGTGTCTCGCCACCCGCCATGAAGGACATCTCGCACCCCTAGGGGGTGGTGTGGTGCACATCCCCATATTATTAATAATAAGATCCACTGAATTAGATTAGTAGTATTTTTCGATTTAAAGCTTTCGTGACTGCAGGGATTCATCTTTTGTTCTTTCGGTAAAGTCACGTAGAATGGAAATAATAAAATAATAAAAATAAAACATTATAAAATAATTATCACATTATGTTTTATTTTTATTATTTTATTACTTCCATTCTACGTGACTTTACCGAAAGAACCAAGAAGATAGATTAGTAGTTGTAGCATTATTAATAATAGCGTTTCCCCCTTTTTTATGGCAACAAAACTGAAACCGTTTAACAAGGAATCATGTCTGCATTAACCACAATACCTGTGGTCTAAATTCAAACAAAACACACATTCTGATAATATGGAATTGTCCTTGAAACTGATTGGTCCACATCAGAGACAGCTTTCTTTTGAGCCTCGTCTCAATTGGTGCTAGACCAGAGGACGCCAAAAGGCGTACAGCTCAAAGACAATGTCACTATCAAAGTAATGAGGCTCGGGGTGAGCATCTACATCATTATACCTCCTTTGCCAGTACCAAATAATAATAATAATAGGGTTTTCCCCTTTTTCTGGCAACAAAACTGAAACCTTTTTACAATGAATCGTGTCTGCATTAACCACAATACTTGTGGTCAAAATGCAAACAAAAAACACACTCAAATCTACAATAAACTTCAAATCTAGAATTACACTCTGATAATATGTGCATTGTCCTTAAAACTGATTGGTTCACACCAGAGACGGCTTTCTTTGAGCCTCGTCTCAATTGTGCTAAACCAGAGGACACCAAAGGGCGTACATTTTCATAGTGTGTTTTTGTTTGCATTTTGACCACAATTATTGTGGTTAATGCAGACACGATTCCTCGTAAAAAGGTTTCAGTTTTGTTGCCAAAAAAAGGGGAAAACCCTCTTCTTGGTTCTTTCGGTAAAGTCACGTAAAAGATAAATAATAAAATAATAAAAATAAAACATAATACAATAATTCTCACGACGTTTCGGCCACAACGCAAGCACGTCCCAGACGTCGTGAGAATTATTTAATAATGTTTTATTTTTATTATTTTATTATTTCCCTTCTACGTGACTTTATCGAAAGAACCAAGAAGATGAATCCCTGCAGTCACGAAAGCTTTAAAGGGAAAACCCCTATTATTATATTTAGCAAAGGAGGTCTAATGATGTAGCATTACTATAATTATAACTATTTGGCACCGCTATGAATTCCACAAGAAGACGGTGGCAAGCCACATTGTTTGAGCCTACATTTTCTCTTCTTGGTTCTTTCGGTAAAGTCACGTAGGGGAAATAATAAAATAATAAAAATACAACATAATAAAATACAATTCACGACGTTTCGGCCACAACGCAAGCAGCCGTCCTCGGGTGAAGAACAGGTCTGTCGAGACGACAGAGTCTGAATGAAAAAATCTGCTATCATTTGTCATGGCCAGGACGCTTCTGGAAAGCGGACGCTGCAATCCTCAGTGGACTTTACCTGGTGAGATCAAACAAATATCGCTTAGTTTTACTGGTATATGTACATACATTTTTTTAATGTGATATGATTACCTAACCTATACTTTGCACTCATATCGTGTTTTTTCAACTGGTAATTGTGTTTGCTCTCGGACAATTCTGACCCACACCGCGACTGGACATTTGTGAGAAAAAAAATAAAGAGCTTCACGGATCATCGGATTGCTCCACCAGTCCAAATAAATCTCAACACGATTCTGACCACGCTGCTGCCTTGCTCCGCTGATCTGTCGGCGAGATTTGTACCTTCTGAGATGTGTTAACAATAATGATGATGATGGTGGTGAACAACAACAACTCTCTCTCCCAAAGCCACGATGTGGTGGCGGTGGTGGTGACGGTGGTGGTGTTGACGGTGGCGGTGGTGGTAGCGGTGGTGGTGATGGTGGTGGTGGCGGTGAGGGTGGTGGTGGTGACAATGGTGGTCTTGGGGTGGTGGTGATGCTGGTGGTGGTAGAGGTGGTGGTAGCGGTGGTGGCGGTGGTGGTGGTGGTGGCGATGGCAGTGGTGGCGGTGGTGGTGGTAGCGGTGGTGGCGATGGCGGTGGTGGTGGTAGCGGCAGTGGTAGTGGTGGCGGTGGTAGTGGTGGTGGTGGTGGCAGTGGTAGTGGTGGTGGTGGTGGTAGTGGTGGTGGTGGTGGCAGTGGTAGTGATGGTGGTGGCGTTGATTCTGGTGGTGGTGGCGGTGGTGGCGATGGCAGTGGTGGCGGTGGTGGTAGCGGCGGTGGTAGTGGTGGCGGTGGTAGTGGTGGTGGTGGTGGCAGTGGTGGTGGTGGCGGTGGTAGTGGTGGCAGTGGTGGCGGTGGTGGTAGCGGCGGTGGTAGTGGTGGTGGTGGCGATGGTGGTGGTGGTGGTAGCGGCGTTGGTGGCGGTGGTGGTAGTAGCGGTGGTAGTAGTAGCGGTGGTGGTAAATTTGAGAATCTCGCCCACATTCGTTCAACTGCCGCTCCTGGAGATCGGGCTCGAGCCGGCGACCTCCGCATTGCGAGTCGTCCGACAACGCCAACCGCGAGACCCGACACAGAAACTCCACCGCCTATCTGCTGGCAACACGCGGCGCGTGAATAACGAACGCCGCTTAATCACAACATCAATCCGTCACGCGGAATGCTCCGACCGTCCTATTAGGAAGGACGTCGTGCACGCGACTTGATCATTCGCGCAAGGCGACGTCGCTGGCTCAGCCGCGAGCGTTCCGACGCAATTTTCGGTTGCGTTGAGAATGCAATCGGTGTCGCGCGTGCGCGCCGCGACTGATTGCTACGATTGAGCGACGTCTCTCTCGCTGTGTGTGTGTGTGTGCGAGAGTGCGTATTGTGTGTGTGTGTGTGCGAGGGTGCGTATTGTGTGTGTGTGTGCGTATTGTGTGTGTGCACAATAGATCGCTTTGTCGTTCCGTTGACTTGAGACCCCATCGGGCGATGGCTCTGTCCGTCGGCGTCATTATGTACGTGTCTGTGTGTGTTGAACCTCTTTCGCACCGTGTGTAGTCAACCGTGATAATCGTAGGTGCAGTGTTGAATCTATGGGCAGTGTTGAATCTATGGGCAGTGTTGAGTCTATGGGCAGTGTTGAGTCTATGGCAGTGTTGAGTCTATGGGCAGTGTTGAGTCTATGGGCAGTGTTGAGTCTATGGGCAGTGTTGAGTCTATGGGCAGTGTTGAGTCTATGGGTAGTGTTGAGTCTATGGGCAATGTTGAATCTATGGGCAGTGTTGAGTCTATGGGCAATGTTGAGTCTATGGGCAGTGTTGAGTCTATGGGCAGTGTTGAGTCTATGGGCAGTGTTGAGTCTATGGGCAGTGTTGAGTCTATGGGCAGTGTTGAGTCTATGGGTAGTGTTGAGTCTATGGGCAATGTTGAATCTATGGGCAGTGTTGAGTCTATGGGCAGTGTTGAGTCTATGGGCAGTGTTGAGTCTATGGCAGTGTTGAGTCTATGGCAGTGTTGAGTCTATGGGAGTGTTGAGTCTATGGGTAGTGTTGAGTCTATGGGCAATGTTGAATCTATGGGCAGTGTTGAGTCTATGGGCAATGTTGAGTCTATGGGCAGTGTTGAGTCTATGGGCAGTGTTGAGTCTATGGGCAGTGTTGAGTCTATGGGCAGTGTTGAGTCTATGGGCAGTGTTGAGTCTATGGGTAGTGTTGAGTCTATGGGCAATGTTGAATCTATGGGCAGTGTTGAGTCTATGGGCAGTGTTAGTCTATAGGTAGTGTTGAGTCTATGGGCAGTGTTGAGTCTATGGGCAGTGTTAGTCTGGGCAGTGTTGAGTCTATGGGTAGTGTTGAGTCTATGGGCAGTGTTGAGTCTATGGGCAATGTTGAGTCTATGGGCAGTGTTGAGTCTATGGTAGTGTTGAGTCTATGGGCAGTGTTGACTCTATGGGTAGTGTTGAGTCAATGGTAGTGTTGAGTCTATGGGTAGTGTTGAGTCTATGGACAGTGTTGAGTCTATGGGCAGTGTTGAGTCTATGGCAATGTTGAGTCTATGGGCAGTGTTGAGTCAATGGTAGTGTTGAGTCTATGGGTAGTGTTGAGTCAATGGTAGTGTTGAGTCTATGGGTAGTGTTGAGTCTATGGGCAGTGTTGAGTCTATGGGCAATGTTGAGTCTATGGGCAGTGTTGAGTCAATGGTAGTGTTGAGTCTATGGGTAGTGTTGAGTCTATGGCAGTGTTGAGTCTATGGGCAATGTTGAGTCTATGGGCAGTGTTGACTCTATGGGTAGTGTTGAGTCAATGGTAGTGTTGAGTCTATGGGCAGTGTTGAGTCTATGGGCAGTGTTGAGTCTATGGGTAGTGTTGAGTCTATGGGTAGTGTTGAGTCTATGGGTAGTGTTGAGTCTATGGGTAGTGTTGAGTCTATGGGTAGTGTTGAGTCTATGGGTAGTGTTGAGTCTATGGGCAGTGTTGAGTCTATGGGCAGTGTTGAGTCTATGGGCAGTGTTGAGTCAATGGCAGTGTTGAGTCTATGGGCAGTGTTGAGTCTATGGGTAGTGTTGAGTCTATGGGTAGTGTTGAGTCTATGGGCAGTGTTGAGTCTATGGGCAGTGTTGAGTCTATGGGCAGTGTTGCGTCTATGGGTAGTGTTGAGTCTATGGGTAGTGTTGAGTCTATGGGCAGTGTTGAGTCTATGGGCAGTGTTGAGTCTATGGGCAGTGTTGAGTCTATGGGTAGTGTTGAGTCTATGGGTAGTGTTGAGTCTATGGGCAGTGTTGAGTCTATGGGCAGTGTTGAGTCTAGGGCAGTATTGAGTCTATGGGTAGTGTTGAGTCTATGGGTAGTGTTGAGTCTATGGCAGTATTGAGTCTATGGGTAGTGTTGAGTCTATGGGCAGTGTTGAGTCTATGGGCAGTATTGAGTCTATGGGTAGTGTTGAGTCTATGGGTAGTGTTGAGTCCATGGGCAGTGTTGAGTCTATTGGTAGTGTTGAGTCTATGGGCAATGTTGAGTCTATGGGTAGTGTTGAGTCTACGGGTAGTGTTGAGTCTATGGGCAGTGTTGAGTCTATGGGTAGTGTTGAGTCTATGGGTAGTGTTGAGTCCATGGGCAGTGTTGAGTCTATGGGCAGTGGTGAGTCTATGGGCAGTGTTAAGTCTATGGTAGTGTTGAGTCTATGGGTGGTGTTGAGTCTATGGGCAGTGTTGAGTCTACGGGTAGTGTTGAGTCTATGGGCAGTGTTGAGTCTATGGGTAGTGTTAGTCTATGGGCAGTGTTGAGTCTATGGGCAGTGTTGATTTGAAGCTTTCCATACTCTTTGCTTCTTTCGGTAAAGTCATGTGAGCCCCGCGTGAGCCGCAGCCACCAGACGCAATTGTGTTGTTTTGTTTTGGCTCAAGGGTTTGGCAAATCTTCGACTCTTCAAGTAATATTGAAGGTGGGGGGGGATGGCTTTTGATGCGGTGCAGGAGAACGTGGAGCTGAGTTGACTTGCCGATAAGCGGTACTGGGCGGTGTCAAGATCGGCCTCTGTGGAGGAGGAGGCTTGTGAAGGACGCTACTGGGCAGTTGGAGGCAGTCGCCCTCCAGCAACAACAGAGAGCGTAACAGCGACGCTCACAACAACGACCGGAGCGCCGGGCGGATAAAACGCGAGTTGGCACGGTTGCGAGTACAGGTGGTGCATCAGCCGGACATCTCAGTCAGTCAACCCATGGCACCTGGGTCTGTCCCGTGACCTCCTGCCAGCGGGCTTTTGCCAATCTAAGTGCACCTAGCCTGGCACAAACGAGACGGTAATTTCACCACGTTTTAGGAGTAAATAGCAAGGGGTTTTGTTCGTTACGTGTACGCTGGCCTGCAAATCCGTGAGGTTGAGTGTCTGTGTGTGGGGGTGGCGGGTTGGGTGGTCAGCACCACGCCCGGCCGCCTTTGTCTCCCCAGCGGCGAAGCTTACACATCGCAGTAGGTACTCATGTTAGGCTGAGTCGACCGAGGGAGGCCCAGGACCGGTTCAGATATTCGTGCTCTCCATTACAAAGACAAAGACCCCCCGTATAGGTTTAACAAACTGTTGGGGCAAGTGCTGTTAGCGAGCACCTACGAAGGCTGGCACGGCACACGAGGGGGAGTGGGTGGCCAGCACCACCCCGGCCGCCTTTGTCTCCCCCAGTGGCGATGCTTACACATCACACCACGTACTCGATTTAGGCTGAGTCGACCTAGGGAATGCCCAGAACCTGTTCAGATAATCGTCAATGGTGTTGGTGGTCGCCGTGAGCGGGAATCGAACTCGGGTCGCCGGGTTCGTAGCGGATTGGCGCTAACCGCTGCACCACCGCTCCTCCATAACGCACAGACTCACTGTAGTAGCCATGCCATGCTCCCCGTGATGCGACACGTGAAAGATCATGGCACAGTTATGTAATTATAATATTAAGCGCTTGTAAAATATATATCTTCAAAGCTTTACAAACTGCGCCAACATCAGCCACAGGCTATCCACTGCTGGAAAAGGGTTTTAGGTTTTTTTTTTCGTGTTTTTAATGAAAGACAAGTCTTCTGCACAGGGATTTAGCTAATAATAACAATAAGAATTACTGTTTTAACACGCTGCGATTTGCATAAATTAACATGATGCATGTCAACGCGTTGCAAAGCATGACACGTCGTTAAAATGCTGATGGAAATATTTAAAAGCATTAACTCAATTTTTTTATTAACGCTCCAACGAGGACTTAATCCCGGCTGGTGTGGCTTGCGAGCGGAATGATGCCTCCCCTGCCTACGTGGTGGTGGGGCGGGGGGGGGTCGATAAAATAGCTACCACTTTGTGGTTGTCAGCCTGATGATGATGTGCTGTATGGCACGTTTGGTTTACGGAACGCAATTTCACTAATTGGCCGTGTCGGGTTGTTTCGGGTTTGTTATTTACGCGATCTCACCCCAAAAAAATAACAAAAACCTCTATTACGGTTACCACTTTGAGTGCGGATTGGATCGGCCCCGTCATGAGAACGTGGAATTTCCACCATTGGCCTCTGGCGGGGAGTGCGTGAGTCGATCACCCACTGTCTCCATGTTCGTTTGAGGGACAAACCTTTCTAGAGCAGTGTTACACATTAAATATGGAATTTATATATTCCGCATTGCCAGCATTTTTTCTCAACATTAACGCCATTAAAATGTGCTTATCATTTACAACGACTTTAATTATTGCTAATGTTTTAGGCCATTACCAATGGAGTAGAGAGATTTTTTTTGTTTAAAGAGAAACATTAGGAAATAAATTATTTATTTACCTTTCACATCATCGTCATGTCGTCGTCGCATTCACAAAATAAAAATAAAAACCCCACGATGTTTCGATCGCAACACAAGAATATGAATTACTGCAGTCAATAAAGTTTTAAGTCTAAATTTAAAATTCCACGTTGTTATATTGAAATATATTACATGTCCAATATTTCGTCGTATTTATACGTGTAACACATACACACGTAGAATGTAATGCATAAGTGTATCGAATATGCAAATATACACATCATATAAACATATTATACTCATAATATACATACGTACAGACAAAGATCCCCCGTATAGCCTTAACAACTGTTGGGGCAAGTGCTGTTAGCGAGTAGCGCCTATTCCATCAGGCACGGCACACGAGGGGGGGGGTGAGTGGCCAGCACTACGCCCGGCCGCCTTTGTCTCCCTTACCGCAACAGCCACTCATTTATGGCTGAGTCCACCTCGAGGAGGCCCAGAACCGGTTCAGAGAAATCGTTGCCTGTCAGCGCCGGGTGCGCCACCGCTCCCAAAGAAAAGACCCGTATAGCCTTAACAGACTGCAGGGGCAAGTGCTGTTAGCGAGCATCTATGAAGGCCGGAACGGTACACGAGGGGTGGGTGGCCAGCACCACGCCCGACCGCCTTTGTCTCCCCAGTGGCGATGTTTACACACCGCACCAGGTACTCATTTGAGGCTGAGTCGACCTAGGGAGGCCCAGGACCGGTTCAAATAATCGTCACTGGTGTTGGCCGTGAGCGGGAATCGAACTCGGGTCGCCGGGTTGGTAGCGCAGCGCGCTAACCGCTGCACCACCGCTCCCCACTCCCATGCACACACACACACCCACAGACGATTCCCCCGAATGACCTTAACAGACTTGTGGGCAAGTGCTGTTCGCAAGCACACACCACAACAACAGCAACAATCGCCGTTCGCCACTAGGTGGCGGTGACATCACACGCCGCTTGTACCAGGCTTGCACCTCGAGGCCCAGACGTTGTAGGTTGCTCATGTGCCAGGTTAGGTGCAGGAGGTCACCGTACAGACCCAGGTGATGTGGGTTGACTGAATGAGACGACTGACAGATGCATAACCACACAAAATAAAGATCCCCGTGTAGCTTAACAGATGTAGGGGCAAGTGCTGTTAGCGAGCACCTATGAAGGCCGGCACGGCACACGAGGGGTGGGTGGCGAACACCACGCCCGGCCGCCTTTGTCTCCCCAGTGGCGATGTTTACACACCACACCAGCTACTCATTTGAGGCTGAGTGGTCCTAGGGGAAGCCCAGCACCGGTTTCAGTAATCGTCACCGGGCGTTGGCCGCGAATCCGAAGCAGTGCGCTAACCGCTGCGCCACCGCTCCCTCCAGATAAACGCACACACGTCAACCCGCAACTTAATCAGCGCCTAATTACGCGAGCTTAATTAGCTGACTATAATTAACCGAATCAATGTTACCTGCCACACATCTTGCAGTCAGTCAGCCTCGCCTTTGTGTGTCTGTGATCGCTAGCAGCACTTGCCCCAACAGTCTGGCAAGGCTATACGGGGGGCTTTGTCTTTGTGCGGGGAGCGTGGCGCAGTGGTTAGCGCTGTGCTGCGCTGCGAACCCACTTCGATTCCCGCTCGCGGCGACGATTGTCTGAGCCGGTACCGGACCTCCCTAGGTCGACTCAGCCTCAAATGAGGCACGCTTTTCATCGGTGCTGCTCGCAGAACAGCACTTGCCCCCGACAAGTCTGCTCAGGCTACGCGGGGGATCTTTGTCTTTAGTGGGAAGCGGTGGGCGCGGCGATGAGCGCTACGGACCGGGCCTCCTCTACGTCGACTCAGCCTCAAACGAGGAGCCGGGGGTGGGGGAAGACAAAGGCGGCCGGGCGTGGTGCTGCCTTCGACAGACGCGGCCCGCCAGCAGCACTTGCCCCACGAGGCCGCGGAGGCTATACCGGGGGACAGCTTTGTCTGTGTCTGTCTGTGTGTGTGTGTCCACGTGACGTGGCGTGCGTGTGTGTGTCTTACCTGTGTGTGTGTGTGTGCGCGTGTGTTTTACCTGTCTGTGTGTGTGTGTTCACGTGTGTGTGTGTGTGTGCATGCCTGTGTTTTACCTGTCTGTGTGTGTTTGTGCATGCGTGTGTCTTACCTGTCTGTCTGTCTGTGTGTGTGTCTCACCTGTCTGTGTGTGTGTTCACGTGACGTGTGTGTGTGTCTTACCTGTCTGTCTGTGTGTGTGTCTGTGTGTGTGTGTCTGTGTGTGTGTGTCTGTGTGTGTGTGTGTGTGCGTGTATCTTACCTGTCTGTGTGTGTGTGTGTGTCTTACCTGTGTGTGTCTGTGTGTGTGTCTGTGTGTGTGTGTCTGTGTATGTATGTGTGAGTGTCTTACCTGTCTGTGTGTGTCTGTGTGTGTGTGTGTCTGTGTGTGTGTGTGCGTGTGTCTTACCTGTCTGTGTGTCTGTGTGTGTCTGTGTGTGTGTGTCTTACCTGTCTGTCTGTGTGTGTGTCTGTGTGTGTGTGCGTGTATCTTACCTGTCTGTGTGTGTGTGTGTGCGTGTATCTTACCTGTCTGTCTGTGTGTGTGTGTGTCTTACCTGTCTGTGTGTCTGTGTGCCCTTCTTCGACGGAAGAATACCGTGAGTTCTCTGGCGAAGCTGCCTCGTCTCTTGAGCACCGCCCGCGTGCGTTATAGTGGTGGAGGTGGTGTGGTGGTGGTGGAGGTGGGGCAGGAGGATGTGGTGGTGGTGGAGGTGGTGGTGCAGGAGGAGGATGTGGTGGTGGTGTGGTGCAGGATGAGGATGTGGAGGATGTGATGGTGCAAGTGATGGTGGAGGCTATGATGGTGGCGGTAGTGGTGGTTATGGTGGTGATGGTGGAGGATGTGGTGGAGGTGGTGGTGGTTGAGGTGGTGGTGGTGGTGCAGGTGCTGGTGAAGGAGGATGTGATGGTTGTGATGGTGGAGGTGCTGGTGGAAGATGTGGAGGTGGTGGAGGTGGTGTACGTGTGGTGGAGGATGTGGTGATGAAGGAGGATGTGGTGGTGATGGTGGAGGTGGTGTAGGTGGTGGTGGATTTGGTGATGAAGGAGGATGTGGTGGAGGTGGTGGAGGTGGTGGACGTGGTGGATGTGGTGGATGTGGTGCTTACTGCTGCTGGTGGTGGATGTGAATGACAAGGGCAGTCCGTGAGCACAGCAATCTATAGTGCCGTTCACGCGAAAATCCACTCTCCCCTCTCTCTCACACCCACTGTGTGTCTCTCTCTCTCGCTCTCAGTCTGTCTCTCTCCCCCTCTCTCTCTCTCCTCCCTCTCACTCCCCCTCTCTCTCTTCATCGTTCGCACACCCCCCCCCCCCATTCGGCTAAGCCCAGCCCCACTTATATATTTCCCTTCTTCGATATAACAGCATGCCCCCACCCCCGCACACACACACACCACACAATCTCACCACCCCACCTCACCGCATCGCCTGGAACAGACCCTTGGGGCAAGCGCAGTTAGCCAGTTAGCACCTACGCACGAAGTCCAGCCACGCAACACGAGAGGGGTGTGTGGGTGGTTGGCCAGTACCACCACGCCACGCCGTGACCGCCTTTGTCTCTCCCCGATGTGAAGGCTGAGTCGACCTAGGGAGGCCCAGGACCAATTCAGATGACTGAGATGTCTCCCCAACGGCGATGTTTCAGTTCAAGCAGCCGCCCGGCCGCCTTTGTCTCTCCGCGTCGCGGGGCGTCGTCGCTTGACGCACAGGCCGTTCCTCGGGGAGAACCCCAGGAACCGGTCCAGGATAATCACCGCTAACCGCTGCGCCACCGCTCTCTCTCTCTCTCTNGCGCGCGCATTGCGAGAGGAATTGAATCACTGTCTCTCTCTGTGTGTGTGTGTACGCATCTGCGCGTGGAAATATCTTGCGCGCTCACACACGCAGATGCCCGCCACGAGACGCGAAATGCCCTACGAGTGATGCGCCTTCGAACACCGTTGTAAGGGGTGCGAGCTGAACCACGTTTTACCCAAACGACCATGTGCAGTAGTAGTAGCTACATACTACACATGTAGTAGCTAGTACATGTGTAGTAGTAGCTATGTATGTTGCTACTACTACTACTACACATGTGCAGTAGATACTACATGTGTAGTAGTAGCTACGTATGTGTAGTAGTAGCTTCTACATGTGTAGTAGCTACTACTGCCCACGTTTTACCCAACTACATGTGTAGTAGCTGCTAATATTTAAGGGGGGGGGGGGTAATGTAGGGCCAATTTATAACACATTCCTGCGGAGGGAGCTGGTAGGAACGTTGGGTTGCTCGGTCAATGGCCAGGGTCAACGGCGGCGTGGTGTATTCCGCAAATATGCCCGACTGTGAGGGCGGGCACAAGCCGGCGTGAGTAGGTTAAACGTTGAGTTTTATAAGGGCACCACGGGGTGAGCAGCCACTCCCACCCAGCACCACCCTCCCACCCCCACCCAGCCCCACCCTCCCCACCCAGCCCCTCCCCACCCTCCTCTCTCCACCCAGGCCCTCCCTCCCCACCCAGCCCCTCCCTCCCACCCAGCCCCACCCTCCCCACCCAGCCCCTCCCACCCTCCCTCTCCACCCAGCCCCTCCCTCCCACCAGCCCCTCCCCACCCAGCCCCTCCCCACCCTCCCTCTCCACCCAGCCCGACCCCTCCCATTTTGATGCACGAGGACGGACGGAACAATAATCCCCTGTGGGCTGGTGGAACATGGTTCTACCAGTAACAACACCAACAACAACACCATCAACAACAACAACACCAACAACAACACCAACAACACCAACAACAACNCCACCAACAACAACAACAACAACAACNACAACNACNACACNCNAACATCAACAACAACAACAACAACACAACAACAACAACAACAACAACAACAACAACAACAACAACAACAACCAACAACAACAACAACACACCACAACACAACAACAACAAACAACAACACAATACAACAACAACACACAACAACAACACCAACACAACAACAACACACCAACANCAACACACAACAACAACACAACANCAACAACACCACACCAACAACACCAACAACAACACCAACAACACACCAACAACANACAACACCAACAACACAACACACCAACAACACCAACAACACAANCAACAACACAACAACAACACCAACAACAACAACACCAACAACAACAACAACAACAACACCAACACACCAACAACAACACACCACACAACAACACACCACCTACAACAACACCAACAACACCAACACACAACACCNACAACAACACCAACAACAACAACACCAACAACAACACCACAACAACAACACCACCAACAACAACACCATCACAACACCAACACAACAACAACAACACAACAACACCAACAACAACACCAACAACAACAACACCAACAACAACAACACCACCTACAACAACACCAACAACAACAACACCAACAACAACACCACCACGTGTTGCAGGTCCCACACTTCGCTTTACCTGTCAATCAAACAGCGCCGCTGATCGCGGTGCCGTGCGCGTTGAGGGGGAGAGGATCGAACCGGTGAGCTCTTCTGGATCGGCATCAATCCGTGTTGCGTTTGTAATCCAAAACATAAATAATATACACAGCTCGAGATGGACGCGTGCCCGCCAGGAGCCATACGCAGAGCAATACGTTGTATGCACAGACAAAGCTCCCCGTGTAGCCTTAACAGACTGTGGGGGCAAGTGCTGTTAGCGAGCACCTGTGAAGGCCGGCACGGCACACGAGGGGGTGGGTGGCCAGCACCACGCCGGCCGCCTTTGTCTCTCCCAGGGCGATGTTTACACACCGCACCAGGTACTCATTTGAGGCTGGGTCGAGAATATATTGGGTTCTACACACACAGACACACACACAGACACACACAGACACACACAGACACACACAGACACACACACAGACACACAGACACACACACACACNGACACACACACAGACACACAGACACACATACACAGACACACACACAGAGACACACAGACACACATATATACACTCACAGACACACACACACAGAGACACACAGACACACACACAGACACACACACAAACACACACATAAACACACACAGACATACACTCAGACAGACACACACACAGACACACACAGACACACACACACAGACACGCACACAGACACACACACAGACACACACACAGACACACACACACTCCACACACAGAGACAAACACACACACAGACACACACACAGACACGCACACAGACACGCACACAGACACACAGACACGCACACAGACACATGCGTCCAAAAATCGCATTGCTGTGCGCAGATTCCCGACTTGGAGGTGAATGATGAAGAGAGAGAGAGCGAGAGGGAGCGTAGAACCCACCCTCCCCACCCAGCCCCTCCCACCCTCCCCTCCCCACCCAGCCCCACCCTCCCCACCCAGCCCTCTCTCCCCACCCAGCCCCTCCCTGCACGACGGACGGACACAATAATCCCTGTGGGCTGGTGTAACCAGGAGGTTCCTACCAGTATTAAGTAGAACGTGTTGTCTATATTTATGTAAAGCTGCGCATTTTGATGCGACGTCGCATTTCTCAAACAACCCCCCCCCCAACACTCGTCACACATCGTCACAAATGTCTGACCCCCACCCCACCACGTGCGTGACGTCATTTATGGACGGCCCCTAAAGAGAGGTTGTACATTACGGGAGGGAGCGGTGGCGCAGTGGTTAGCGCGCGAATATTTTATGCCGGTCGTGGGAGACAAAGGCGGCCGGGCGTGGTGGTGGTGGCCATACAGCCATCATCCCCTTTCGTGTGCCGTGTCGGCAATTCGTTGGTGCTCCATAGGGGCTCGCTAACGGCACTTGCCCCTAACAGCATGTGAAGGCTATTGGGGGTATATTTGTCTTTGTGTGTGAACACGTGGTTTAGAAGTGTGTGTGTGAGTGAACACGTGGTTTAGGAGTGTGTGTGAGTGAACACGTGTTTAGGAGTGTGTGTGAGTGAGTGAACACGTGGTTTAGGAGTGTGTGTGTGTGAGTGAACACGTGGTTTAGGAGTGTGAGTGAGAGAGAGTGAACACGTGGTTTAGGAGTGTGTGTGAGTTAGTGAGTGAACACGTGGTTTAGGAGTGTGTGTGTGAGTGAACACGTGGTTTAGGAGTGTGTGTGTGAGTGAACACGTGGTTTAGGAGTGTGTGTGTGTGAGTGAACACGTGGTTTAGAGTGAGTGTGTGTGTGAGTGAGTGAACACGTGGTTTAGGAGTGTGTGTGTGTGTGTGAGTGAACACGTGGTTTAGGAGTGTGTGTGTGTGAGTGAACACGTGGTTTAGGAGTGTGTGTGAGTGAGTGAGTGAACACGTGGTTTAGGTGTGTGTGTGTGAGTGAACACGTGGTTTAGGAGTGTGCATGTGTGTGTGTGAGTGAACACGTGGTTTAGGAGTGTGTGTGTGTGAGTGAACACGTGGTTTAGGAGCGTGTGTGTGTGTGAGTGAACACGTGGTTTAGGAGTGTGTGTGTGTGAGAGTGAACACGTGGTTTAGGAGTGTGTATGTGTGTGTGAGTGAACACGTGGTTTAGGAGTGTGTGTGTGTGAGTGAACACGTGGTTTAGGAGTGTGTGAGAGTGAGTGAACACGTGGTTTAGGAGTGTGTGTGTGTGTGTGAGTGAACACGTGTTTAGGAGTGTGTGTGTGTGAGTGAACACGTGGTTTAGGAGTGTGTGTGAGTGAGTGAGTGAACACGTGGTTTAGGAGTGTGTGAGTGTGTGAGTGAACACGTGGTTTAGGAGTGTGTGTGTGTGAGTGAGTGAACACGTGGTTTAGGAGTGTGTGTGTGTGTGAGTGAACACGTGGTTTAGGAGTGTGTGTGTGTGAGTGAACACGTGGTTTAGAGTGTGTGTGAGTGAGTGAACACGTGGTTTAGGAGTGTGTGAGTGTGTGAGTGAACACGTGGTTTAGGAGTGTGTGTGTGTGAGTGAGTGAACACGTGGTTTAGGAGTGTGTGTGTGTGAGTGAACACGTGGTTTAGGAGTGTGTGAGTGTGTGAGTGAACACGTGGTTTAGGAGTGTGTGTGTGAGTGAGTGAACACGTGGTTTAGGAGTGAGTGTGTGTGTGTGAGTGAGTGAACACGTGGTTTAGGAGTGTGTGTGTGTGAGTGAGTGAACACGTGGTTTAGGAGTGTGTGTGTGTGAGTGAGCACGTGGTTTAGGAGTGTGTGTGTGAGTGAGTGAACACGTGGTTTAGGAGTGTGTGTGTGTGAGTGAACACGTGGTTTAGGAGTGTGTGTGTGTGTGTGAGTGAACACGTGGTTTAGGAGTGTGTGTGTGTGTGTGAGTGAACACGTGGTTTAGGAGTGTGTGTGTGAGTGAGTGAACACGTGGTTTAGGAGTGTGTGTGTGTGTGAGTGAACACGTGGTTTAGGAGTGTGTGTGTGAGTGAACACGTGGTTTAGGAGTGTGTGTGTGTGTGAGTGAACACGTGGTTTAGGAGTGTGTGTGTGTGTGTGAGAGTGAACACGTGGTTTAGGAGTGTGTGTGTGAGTGAGTGAACACGTGGTTTAGGAGTGTGTGTGTGTGTGTGAGTGAACACGTGGTTTAGGAGTGTGTGTGTGAGTGAACACGTGGTTTAGGAGTGTGTGTGTTTGTGTGTGAGTGTGAACACGTGGTTTAGGTGTGTGTGTGTGTGAGTGAACACGTGGTTTAGGAGTGTGTGTGTGTGTGTGAGTGTGAACACGTGGTTTAGGTGTGTGTGTGAGTGAGTGAACACGTGGTTTAGGAGTGTGTGTGTGTGTGTGAGTGAACACGTGGTTTAGGAGTGTGTGTGTGTGTGTGAGTGAGTGAACACGTGGTTTAGGAGTGTGTGTGTGTGTGTGTGAGTGAACACGTGGTTTAAGTGTGTGTGTGTGAGTGAGTGAACACGTGTTTAGGAGTGTGTGTGTGTGTGAGTGAACACGTGGTTTAGGAGTGTGTGTGAGTGAGTGAACACGTGGTTTAGAGTGTGTGTGTGTGAGTGAACACGTGGTTTAGGAGTGTGTGTGTGTGAGTGAGTGAACACGTGGTTTAGGAGTGTGTGTGTCTGTGTGTGAACACGTGGTTTAGGTGTGTGTGTGTGTGTGAGTGAACACGTGGTTTAGGAGTGTGTGTGTGTGTGAGTGAGTGAACACGTGGTTTAGGAGTGTGTGTGTGTGTGAGAGTGAACACGTGGTTTAGGAGTTTGTGTGTGTGTGAGTGTGAGTGAACACGTGGTTTAGGTGTGTGTGTGTGTGAGTGAGGAACACGTGGATTAGGAGTGTGTGTGTGAGAGTGAACACGTGGTTTAGGAGTGTGTGTGTGTGTGAGTGAACACGTGGTTTAGGAGTGTGTGTGTGTGTGAGAGTGAACACGTGGTTTAGGAGTGTGTGTGTGTGAGAGTGAACACGTGGTTTAGGAGTGTGTGTGAGTGAGTGAACACGTGGTTTAGGAGTGTGTGTGTGAGTGAACACGTGGTTTAGGAGTGTGTGTGTGTGTGAACACGTGGTTTAGGAGTGTGTGTGTGAGTGAGTGAACACGTGGTTTAGGAGTGTGTGTGTGAGTGAGTGAACACGTGGTTTAGGAGTGTGTGTGTGTGAGTGAACACGTGGTTTAGGAGTGTGTGTGTGTGTGAGTGAGTGAACACGTGGTTTAGGAGTGTGTGTGTGTGTGAGTGAACACGTGGTTTAGGAGTGTGTGTGTGTGTGAGTGAACACGTGGTTTAGGAGTGTGTGTGTGTGAGTGAACACGTGGTTTAGGAGTGTGAGTGTGTGTGTGTGAGTGAACACGTGGTTTAGGAGTGTGTGAGTGTGTGAGTGAGTGAACACGTGGTTTAGGAGTGTGTGTGTGAGTGAGTGAACACGTGGTTTAGGAGTGTGTGTGTGTGTGTGTGAGTGAGTGAACACGTGGTTTAGGAGTGTGTGTGTGAGTGAGTGTGAGTGAGAGAACACGTGGTTTAGGAGTGTGTGTGTGTGTGTGTGAGTGACACGTGGTTTAGGAGTGTGTGTGTGTGTGTGTGAGTGAACACGTGGTTTAGGAGTGTGTGTGTGTGAGTGAACACGTGGTTTAGGAGTGTGTGTGTGTGTGTGTGAGTGAACACGTGGTTTAGGAGTGTGTGTGTGAGTGAGTGAACACGTGGTTTAGGAGTGTGTGTGTGTGTGAGTGAACACGTGGTTTAGGAGTGTGTGTGTGAGTGAGTGAACACGTGGTTTAGAGTGTGTGTGTGTGAGTGAACACGTGGTTTAGGAGTTTGTGTGTGTGTGAGTGAACACGTGGTTTAGGAGTGTGTGTGTGAGTGAACACGTGGTTTAGGAGTGTGTGTGAGTGAGTGAACACGTGGTTTAGGAGTGTGTGTGTGTGTGTGAGTGAACACGTGGTTTAGGAGTGTGTGTGTGAGTGAGTGAACACGTGGTTTAGGAGTGTGTGTGTGTGTGAGTGAACACGTGGTTTAGGAGTGTGTGTGTGTGTGAGTGAACACGTGGTTTAGGAGTGTGTGTGTGTGTGAGTGAACACGTGGTTTAGGAGTGTGTGTGTGTGAGTGTGTGTGAGTGTGTGAACACGTGGTTTAGGAGTGTGTGTGTGTGTGAACACGTGGTTTAGGAGTGTGTGAGTGAGTGAACACGTGGTTTAGGAATGTGTGTGTGTGTGAGAGTGTGTGAGTGAACACGTGGTTTAGGAGTGTGTGTGTGTGTGTGAACACGTGGTTTAGGAGTGTGTGTGTGTGAGTGAACACGTGGTTTAGGAGGGTGTGTGTGTGTGTGAACACGTGGTTTAGAGTGTGTGTGTGAGTGAGAAAGTGAACACGTGGTTTAGAGTGTGTGTGTGAGTGAACACGTGGTTTAGGAGTGTGTGTGTGTGTGTNAGTGTGTGAACACGTGGTTTAGGAGTGTGTGTGTGTGAGTGAGTGAACACGTGGTTTAGGAGTGTGTGTGTGTGAGAAAGTGAACACGTGGTTTAGGAGTGTGAGTGTGTGTGTGTGAGTGAACACGTGGTTTAGGAGTGTGTGAGTGTGTGAGTGAGTGAACACGTGGTTTAGGAGTGTGTGAGTGTGTGAGTGAGTGAACACGTGGTTTAGGAGTGTGAGTGTGTGTGTGTGAGTGAACACGTGGTTTAGGAGTGTGTGAGTGAGTGAGTGAACACGTGGTTTAGGAGTGTGTGTGTGAGTGAGTGAACACGTGGTTTAGGAGTGTGTGTGTGTGTGAGTGAGTGAACACGTGGTTAGGAGTGTGTGTGTGTGAGTGAGTGTGAGTGAGAGAACACGTGGTTTAGGAGTGTGTGTGTGTGAGTGAACATGTGGTTTAGGAGTGTGTGTGTGTGTGTGTGTGAGTGAACACGTGGTTTAGGAGTGTGTGTGTGAGTGAACACGTGGTTTAGGAGTGTGTGTGTGTGTGTGTGAGTGAACACGTGGTTTAGGAGTGTGTGTGTGAGTGAGTGAACACGTGGTTTAGGAGTGTGTGTGTGTGTGAGTGAACACGTGGTTTAGGAGTGTGTGTGAGTGAGTGAACACGTGGTTTAGAGTGTGTGTGTGTGAGTGAACACGTGGTTTAGGAGTGTGTGTGTGAGTGAACACGTGGTTTAGGAGTGTGTGTGAGTGAGTGAACACGTGGTTTAGGAGTGTGTGTGTGTGTGTGAGTGAACACGTGGTTTAGGAGTGTGTGTCTGTGAGTGAGTGTGTGAGTGAACACGTGGTTTAGGAGTGTGTGTGTGTGAGTGAACACGTGGTTTAGGAGTGTGTGTGTGTGAGTGTGTGTGAGTGTGTGAACACGTGGTTTAGGAGTGTGTGTGTGTGTGAACACGTGGTTTAGGAGTGTGTGAGTGAGTGAACACGTGGTTTAGGAATGTGTGTGTGTGTGAGAGTGTGTGAGTGAACACGTGGTTTAGGAGTGTGTGTGTGTGTGTGAACACGTGGTTTAGGAGTGTGTGTGTGTGTGAGTGAACANGTGGTTTAGGAGGTGTGTGTGTGTGTGAACACGTGGTTTAGGAGTGGTGTGTGAGTGAGAAAGTGAACACGTGGTTTAGGAGTGTGTGTGTGAGTGAACACGTGTTTAGGAGTGTGTGTGTGTGTGTGAGTGTGTGAACACGTGGTTTAGGAGTGTGTGTGTGTGAGTGAGTGAACACGTGGTTTAGGAGTGTGTGTGTGTGTGAGAAAGTGAACACGTGGTTTAGGAGTGTGTGTGTGTGAGTGAGTGTGAACACGTGGTTTAGGTTAGTGTGTGAGTGAGTGAACACGTGGTTTAGGAGTGTGTGTGTGAGTGAACACGTGGTTTAGGAGTGTGTGTGTGTGTATTTTATGCGTGTGTGTGAGACAAGGCGCAGCATTAATGCCGTGCCGGTCTTCATCTGTGCTTGTCGCTAACAGCACTTGCCCATAGCAGCTTGCTAAGGCTACAGCGGGTGATATTTGTCTTTGATGCGCATCCAATAATTCTGTATTCCTCTCGAACGGATGCTGAGAAATTGCTCCCCAAAGCTGTTTAGTCTCATCCGCACTGCGTTCAAACACTATCACCATCATCACCACCACACCGCAGATCGTAACAACAAAGATCCCCGTATAGCCTGTAACAGACTGTTGGGGCAAGTGCTGTTCGCGAGTACTCATTCGAGGCTGGTCTTTCCCTAGGTAGACTGTTGCACTCTTTCGTCTTGTTTACTATCCATCACAACTTGGATTAGTGCTGTTTGTTTCTGGCCTTTTGCGCTCAACAACTGTGATATTAAAACCAGTACAGTACTGCATGTAGCTACGATGTCATATATACAGAACTAGCTTTACTACCCGGCTTCGCCCTGGACTTGGATTCGCCACGCCGACCGCCTTTGTCTCCCCAGTGGCGATGTTCACACACCGCAGCAGTTACTCGTTTGGAGGCTGAGTCGACCTAGGGGAGGGCCCAGGACCGGGTGAAATAATCGTCACCGGTGGTGGCCGTGAACGGGAATCGAACTCGGGTCGCCGGGTTCGTAGCGCAGCGCCGCTACCCACTACACTACGCTGCGTTACGCTACCACGTGCGCGGGTCACGTGAAAGATGTGACGTCACAGCTCACTTGCCGTGCAAAAATTTTAAGCATTATTGACCCCCCCCAAAAGTGTATTTTTATAATGTTTGCATGGTGTACAGTCTGGAAGTACCCACATGGCAAATTTCAAGTTTGTTGCATGTCGAGAAGTACGCGAAACATTTTGAACAGACACACATAATCACAAGTTTGCCTTTTATAGATATGGAGATGGCACAAGAGTCAGGACTCGTAGGGTTTGTTACATTTATTTTAACAAATCATCATCACAATCCAGGGGCAAATGGGCTTGTTAAATCAATTTTAGTAGATCATCATCATCATCACAATCCATGGGCAGCTAGAGTTTTTTAAATTCATATTAGTAGATCATCATCACAATTCATGGGTAGATAGGATTGTTAAATACATTTCAACAAATCATCATCACAATCCATGGGCAGATAGAGTTGTTTAATTAATTTTAGTAGATCATCATCATCACAATTCATGGGCAGATAGGGTTGTTTACTTAATTTTAGTAGATCATCATCATCACAATTCATGGGCAGATAGGGTTGCTAAATACATTTCAACAAATCATCATCACAATCCATGGGCAGCTAGAGTTGTTTTAATTAATATTAATAGATCATCAACACAATTCATGGACAGATAGGGTTGTTAAATACATTTGAACAAATCATCATCACAATCCATGAGCAGATAGAGTTGTTTACTTAATTTTAGTAGATCATCATCATCACAATTCATGGGCAGATAGGGTTTCTAAATACATTTCAATAAATCATCATCGCAATCCATGAGCAGATAGAGTTGTTTACTTAATTTTAGTAGATCATCATCATCACAATTCATGGGCAGATAGGGTTGCTAAATACATTTCAACAAATCATCATCACAATCCATGGGCAGCTAGAGTTGTTTTAATTAATATTAGTAGATCATCATCACAATTCATGGGCAGATAGAGTTGTTTAATTATTATTAATAGATCATCAACACAATTCATGGGCAGATAGGGTTGTTAAATACATATGAACAAATCATCATCACCATCATCACGATCCATTGGCAAATAGCCTAGGGTCCGTGTCCGGTAAAATCGTCATTTCTTGTTTCCACTTTCCTCTCCCTCTGTCTCGCCGTGCTGCCAAAACGCCAAAGTCGTGGCCCAATCTTGCTGGCACAACCGATCTCTCGCGACATCCTCAAGCCAATTCTCCCTTTGGTCTTTCTTCTTGATAATAGGGTTTTTCCCCTCTTTTTTTCTGCCAACAAAACAGTTGTGCTAAGATGTTAAAACACCAAACTGAAACCTTTTTACGAGGAATCGTGTCTGCGTTACCCACAATGATTGTGGTCCGAATGCAAAAAAAAACTCTGATAATATATCCATTTTGATTAAAAGCTTTCGTGACTGCAAGGATTCATATTCTTGGTTCTTTCGGTAAAGTCACGTAGAAGGGATACAATAAAATAATAAAAATATAAAACAATAAAATTCTCACGACGTTTCGATTGCAACACAAGCAATCATCATGAGGTGTGAAACCACAGCAAGAATTTATTTTTTATTATTTTATTGTTTCCCTTCTACGTGACTTTACCGAAAGAACCAAAAATATATGCATTGTCCTTGAAACTGATTGGTCCACACCAGAGACAGCTTTCTTTTGAGCCTCATCTCAAAGCGGTGTTAGACCAGAGGACACCAAAAGGCGTACAGCTCAACGACAACGCCACCATCAGAGTAATGAGTTCAAGTTCAAATTCATGTATTAGGTTTTGCCCTGTGAGCCATTCGGCTCTTGAATCGGCTGCAACCGCAACAAACAAAAACATGAACAAGAAAAGATCTTAAAGTGAATATGTGACTAAGTGCAAACAGAAAATCCAAGAAAAGACAGCTAAATATTGCAGAAAAAACACCGTACACCAACGCTGTGTGCAAAAATCCCAGTGGGATGCAAGTCAAACAACCACAACAACCACAAGACAACTTAGATTAAGGCCATCAGTCTTACTCCGTACTACAACAAACAAACGTGGCCAAACTAGTAAACTTTTCGAAATCACCGAAATAAAGCAATGAAACAGTGATCATAGGAACTGTGACGGAATTTTAACAATTTCGGTGAGCATCTACATCATGGGACCTCCTTTGCCTTTACCAAAATATGAGAATACGTTTTTCCCCATTATCTGGCAACAACAAAACACCTTTTACAAGGAATCATGTCTGCATCAACCACAATACTCGTAGTCAGAATGCAAACAAAAACACACTCTGATAATATGATGGCATTGTTTTGAAACTGATTGGTCTACACCAGAGACAGCTTTCTTTTGAGCCTAGTCTCAAAGCGGTGTTAGACCAGAGGACACCAAAAGGCGGACAGCTCAAAGACAATGCCACTATCTCGGCGTACAGCACCTGGGGGTGATTGCGTTTATTACAGCGGCCGTTCAAACTGACTGCCACTAAGATTAACGGACGATGCGTGAATTCTCCTTCAGAATTAATTCTGTGCCTTTTCCTTTGCAAGATTACCGGTGTGACAGCTCCCAACATCCATCAATTACGTTTACGTCTTAAATTCAGTTTCGATTTTTTTCGCTACTTTTCAACGTCGTCTGAAAAGAAAGAAAAAAACCCAGATTTTAATAACGAAACCGGATAAAATATGAACGTACAGAATTGACAATTAAAAGGTGTTCATGGCCGTGTTAAAATACATTTAATAGGAGCAGGGTTTGCCCTTTCTGGCAATAAAACAGGAGTTGTGTAAAGATGTTCAAACACCAAATAGATACCTTTTGTAAGGAATGCAGTCTGCGTTAATCACACACATTACTTGTGATGTCCATGCAAACAGGGCCGTAGCCATGGAGTCAACATTGGGGGGNACCAAATCTTCCAGGGGATCTGGGGACCCCCCCCCCCCAAGAAAAAAAAATCTCAATTTGAAAACTCATTTCCTGCCTAAAATATAAAAAAATCACTAACACATAAGATGGACTTTTTATGTATTTTTTACAATAATGTTTAGTAGTGTATTGTATTACATTGCTGTTTTTTTTTACCTTTTCTTGTTTCATTGTATGTAATGGCAGAGATCAGGGAATAATAAAGTACAACCATAACCACAATCATGTAAACAGAAATCCATTTTATAGCAATATATTGGGGGGGGGACCTTTTGAGCATATTCTAATATATAATTACAGCCTTGCATGCCAGCATGGCTCTGCTACTAATGTGTGATGCACCGTCTTTGAGACTGATTGGCCTATACCAGAGAGAGCTGCTGCCTTCTTCATGAGACAGTCTCACCACCAGTGTCGTCAGGCCAGAGAAGAACGTCACACGATCTTCTTGGTTCTTTCGGTAAAGTCACGTAGAATGGAAATAATAAAATAATAAAAATAAAACATAATAAAATAATTCTCACGACGTTTCGGCACAACGCAAGCAGCCGTCCTCAGGTGGAGAACAGGTCTGTCTTCTCGACGTAATTATTTTATTATGTTTTATTTTTATTATTTTATTATTTCCATTCTACGTGACTTTACCGAAAGAACCAAGAAGATGAATCCCTGCAGTCACGAAAGCTTTAAATCGAAACATCACAAGAGTAAAACCTAGATTTGAAGCTTTCGTGACTGCAAGGATCCATACTTAGGTTTTTTCGGTAAAGCCACGTAGGTAAAAAATAAATAAATAATGCTTAATAAAAATTATAGAAATAAATTTTATATTTCAAGCATCCGTCTTCAGGTGGAACCGTCACAGCAAAAATTACTGTCACAGGTGAAGGCTTGTGTTGCCTCCGAAACGTCGTGTTTTAATTAATTTGTTTTCCTTTTTAACCTACGTGACTTTACCAAAAAAAAACAAAGAGTTGGGTAAAACTTCCTCTTAATTTTGCACACTCTGATACTGGCAAAAATTATAATGACCATATGTGTCGACTTTTGGCCGACCCTGTATGCCACAGAGATATTTTACACAGAAAGCTTAACATGAAATGAAACTATACATAAATACACTGACATTAATAAATGCATCATGCTTTTGTCGATCTACAGTACGATATGAATACAAAATAAAATTACGTTCCTCTACTATGCTTCTGTTAGTTACGTGACTTTTCAATGTCACTACTGTACACGATAAAAGCAACTATAATGTTCAAGATAAATTGTCTTTGTTTACAATATACTTGTTAAGTTATGAAGTGTTAATTGTATTCAATGGTCAGGTATGAAGGCTGGGGATGCATCCCGTAGTACCAACGTTATAAGTGATTCAATATACGACGTTTCGATATACGAACGAAGCTCCAGGAAGGAATCTGCTTTCATTATCAAGGTGTTGCTATAATGCGAAATGGTAAGTTACAAAGACTGGGAACAACCAGTCTCTGGCACGGCTCGGTTGTGGCAGTGGAAAACAACAACAACCACCAGGCTCTGGCACGGATCGGTTGTTGTAGTGGAAAACAACAACCACCAGGGTCTGGCACGGCTCAGGTTTAGCAGTGGGAAAAACCACAACCAGGCTCAGACACGGCTCGGTTGTGGCAGTAGAAAACAACAACCACCAGGCTCTGGCACGGCTCGGTTGTGGTTGTGGAAAAAAATGTGTATAACACAGCAACTGATCTCAAGTGTCTATCGAATATTATTCGACGTAACACAACCGAAGCAACAACAAACATTAAAAACATTTTTATATTTTACCGGAGATGGCCTACTGCGATGCTCTGTAGCCCTTTATCAGAAGCGACCTGATGATCACAAATGACATCTCGACGAAGTGACTCATCATCGTCACGTGGCAATTTGTAGCAAATAAATCTAAACGCGTTGTGATGGTGATTCTAAATGTGGAGGTGAAAACCCGGAGGACCAGGAGAAAAAAGCACGTGACCACGGGGAGAGAGAGAGGGGGGGGTAGAGAAAGAGGGATGGGGTAAGAAGGAGGAGAACAGAGCGTGACATCTTTTGTGAAATATTTCATTTAAAAGGGGGCGCACAAAAATCAAAGCATTGAAAAAAATAAAAAATAAAACGAAATGATGAACGAAGCAAAGTGCCGACTACACTGAGCATCTTTTTGTTTCCTTTGGTCGTAAAAAGAAATAAAGAGAGAAAAACACGCAAACTCCAAATATACAGCAGCAGGCGTCAGGGTCAGGATCGTACCCACGACCTCCTGTACACCAGGCGAGGCAGTTAACATCTCATAGCCACTGTGATGATGAGAGAAATATAGAGACACGCAAACTCCAAATATACAACAGTAGGCGTCAGGATCGTACCCACGACCTCCTGTGCACCAGACGAGGTAGTTAGCATCTCCTAGCCACCGTGATGATGATGAGAGAGAGACGCAAACTCCAAATATACAGCAGCAGCAGACGTCAGGGTCAGGATCGTACCCACGACCTCCTGTACACCAGGCGAGGTAGTTAACATCTCCTAGCCACCGTTGCACCCTAAACAAAATCTCAACGCTATCGCCACGCACGCAACATTCTCGAATCGAACAAACGGGACGAGGCTTCAGTTATCAAGCACAATGATTTTCGACATGAAACACATTCATAAGATCGTGGCTGTTGCTCAGGTTGATGCTGCTGCTGCTGTGGCGATTGGAATTCGTACGCGGGCACAGATTAACAAAGCAAAGCTCGTTTGACGTAAATTTGTAGTTTAAGAATAGATTTAGAGAATGAGAAATATATATATAATGACGATATACAGAATAATAAACATTTTCTCTTGCCCATTTGTCACGGACAATCGTTTCACGAGCTCGCTCACAATGTGCGACGCGGGCTCTCCCGAGATGGCAAAACCCCTCGCGCGCACCAAAGGCAAAGCTCCCCCGTGTAGCCTGCGCCGACTGCCGCGGCAAGTGGCCGCCCCACCCACCCTCCTTGCGAGCAGCGGGCACCTGTGAAGCGTGCGAGGGTGGACAGCACACGGCCCGGCTGCCTTTGTCAGTCTCCCTCCCCCCCTCCCTCCCCTCCCTCTCCCTTCACCACTCCAACCCTCCACCTCTCCCTTCCCTCCCCTCCCTCTACCCTCCAACCATCCCTACCCCTCCCTCCCCTCCCCTCCCTCTCCCCTCCTCTCCCCCCTCCAACCATCCCTCTCCCCTCCCTCTCCCCTCCCTCCCTCCCCTCCACCCCTCCCTCTCCTCCCCTCCCTCTCCCCTCCCTCCCTCTCCCTCCCTCCCCTCTCCCCTCCCTCCCTCCCTCTCCCCTCCCCTCCCCTCCCTCCCTCTCCCTCCCTCTCCCTCCCTCCCTCCCCTCCCTCTCCCTCCCTCTCCCCTCCTCCCCTCCCTCCCCTCCCTCTCCCTCCCCCTCCCCTCCCTCCCCTCCCTCTCCCTCCTCCCCTCCCCTCCCTCCCTCCCTCTCCCTCCCTCCCCTCCCCTCCCTCCCTCCCTCCCTCCCTCCCCCTCCCTCTCCCCCTCCCTCCCCTCCCTCCCCTCCCTCTCCCCTCCCTCCCCTCTCCCTCCCCTCCCCCTCCCTCNCCCCCTCCCCTCCCTCCCTCCCTCCCTCCCCTCCCCCCTCCCTCCCCTCCCCCCCTCCCTCCCCCCTCCCCTCCCTCCCCCTCCCTCCCCTCCCCTCCCCCCTCCNTCCCCTCCCCCCCCCTCCCCTCCCTCCCCTCCCTCCCCTCCCCCCCCTCCCTCCCTCCCCTCCTCCCCCTCCCTCCCCCTCCCTCCCTCCCTCCCTCCCTCCCCTCCTCTCCCCTCCCTCCCCCCCCTCCCTCTCCCTCCTCTCCCCTAACCCCTCCCCCCTCCCCTCCCTCCCCTCCCTCCCCCCTCCCTCCCTCCCTCCCCCCTCCCCCCCTCCCCTCCCTCCCCTCCCTCCCTCTCCCCTCCCTCCCCNCCCNCTCCCCTCCCTCCCTCCCTCCCTCCCTCCCNTCCCTCTCCCCCCTCCCCTCCCCTCCCTCCCCTCCCCTCCCCTCCCCTCCCCTCCCTCTCCCCTCCCATCCCTCCCCCTCCCTCCCCTCCCTCTCCCCTCCCTCCCCTCCCTCCCTCTCCCTCTCCCCTCTCCCCTCCCCTCCACCCTCCCTCTCCCCTCCCTCCCCTCTACCCCTCCCTCCCTCCTCCCTCCCTCCCCTCCCTCTCCCCTCCCTCTCCCCTCCCCTCCCTCCCTCCACCCCTCCCCCTCCCTCCCTCCCTCTCCCNTCAAACCATCCCTCCCCTCCCTCCCCTCCCTCTCCCTCCCTCCCCCTCCCCTCCCTCTCCCCTCCCCTCTACCCCTCCCTCCACCCCTCCCTCTCCCTCCCTCTCCCCTCCCTCTCCCCTCCCTCTCCCCTCCCTCCCTCCCCTCCCTCTCCCCTCCACCACTCCAACCCTCCACCTCTCCCTCCCTCCCCTCCCTCTCCCTCCCCTCCCTCTCCCCTCCCTCTCCCTCCCTCTCCCTCCACCTCTACCCTCCCTCCCTCCACCCCTCCACCGCGCCAGGTACCCGTTTGAGGCTGAGTCGACCTAGGGGAGGGGGCAAGGGGCCGCTCACTGTGGTGTTGGTGGGTGGCCGTGTGCTGGAATGGAACTCGGAGTCGCCGGGTTCGTAGCGCGGCGTGGCTAAGCCGCTGCACGAGCACCCACAAAGACAAAGATCCCCCGTGTAGCTTCGACGTACTTCTTGGGGCAAGTGCTGTTCGCGAGCGCGCTATGAAGGCCGACACGGCACACGAGGGGGTAGGTGGCCAACACCGAACCAGCCGCCTTTGTCTCCCCAGTGACGATGTTTACACACCACACCTGGTGCTCATTTGAGGTTGAGTCGACCTAGGGGAGGCCCATAACCCGTTCAGACAATCGTCACTGGTTTTGACCGTGACCGGGAATCAAACTCGGGTCGCCGGGTTTGTAGCGCAGCGCGCTAATCACTACACCACCGCTCCCCACTAGCACCCACACGCACTCAACCACTCACTCACCCACCTACTCACCCACCACTCATCTACCTACCCAACCACGTACCCGATCATTCACGCACTCACTCACCCACTCACCCACCTACTCACCCACTCACCCAACCACTTACCTACTCACCCATTCACCCACTCACTCACACATACCATATGAGGCTGAGTCGACCTAGGGGAGGCCGAAGACGGACTCAAATAATAATCATCACTGGCGTTAGTGACCATGAGCTGGAATCTCACTCGATCATAGCTGCTACACCACCACTCCCCACACACAGACACATACATACAGACATACAGATACACAGACACATACATACAGACATACACACACACATACATACAGACACTACATACAGACACACAGACACACACAGACAGACATACAGACACACATACACACGTACATACAGACATACATACACACAGACACATACATACAGACATACAGACAGACAGACACATACAGACAGACACACACACACATACAGACAGACATACAGACACACAGATACATATAGACAGACATACAGACACGCACACGTACAGACAGTTACACATACAGACAGACATACAGACACACAGATACGTACACACAGACACACATACAGACACACATACATGTACACACAGACACACACACATGCATACAGACACACAGACACATACAGACAGACATACAGACACACAGACACATACAGACAGAAATACAGACACACATACAAACAGACACACAGACACACATATAAACAGACATACAAACACACAGACACATCCAGAAACACAGACCCATACAGACAAGCAGACGCACATACAAATAGACACACAGACATACATAGATACAAATATACATACACACAGACACATCCAGAAACACAGACCCATGCAGACACGCAGACGCACACACACGCGCGCGGCACTGACATGCACGAATCCATGCCCGACGCCACATTATCCACTCACAAACTTATTTCAGCGCCTCACCAAAGAAAGAGAGAGAGAGGGACACAATAATAGACAGACGCGACGCTTTGCAGAGCTGCGCGGGGAGAAATATAATGGCTCGCGACTGTAAAATTGGACGCTGGTGCATGACAAGGAGAGAGACGGAGGGGGGAGGGAGGAGGAGGAATCTGAAGTAGCGTATACCGACATATATTTAAATGCCTATTCTAAAAAAATGTTTCGTATGAATATGGGAAAAACATTCAGCTCGACATTGTGCTGGAGAAAAGCTGAAAAGGCTCGCTGTCGAAACGTCGTGAGAATTTTATTTTATTATGTTGAATTATTATTGTATTATTTCCCTTCCACGTGACTTTACCGAAAGAACAAGAATATGAATCCCTGCAGTCACGAAAGCTTTAAATCGAAATATAATAATATTATATTATTATATTACTTTATTATATTATAATATAATGTTATTTTATTATATTATTATTTGATATTATTTTATTATGTTTTATTTTCATTATTTTATTATTTTCCTTCCACGTGACTTTACCGAAAGAACCATGAATATGAATCCTGCAGTCACGAAAGCTTTAAATCGAAATTCAAACGAAACGGTGCGTTATTGTTGGCAGGCATTGCCTCGCTGAGCTGTGGAGATCTTTTTGCTGAAATGATGGTTCAACTAAGTGGGGTTATCATCATCGTCGTTGTCGCGTGGACATGTGTAGCAGCAGCCAAATGCTCCCTACAATGCGTGACGTTGACTCCTACATGTGGAGGGGGGAAACCGGAGGACCTTGAGAAAAAAATCCGTGCTCTCACAGGGAGAGAGAGAAAGAGAGAGAGACACGCAGACTCCAAATATACAGCAGCAGGCGTCAGGGTCGGGATCGAACTCACGACCTGCTGTACACCAGGCGAGGTAGTTAACATCTCCTAGCCACCGTGATGATGATGAGAGAGAGAGAGAAACGCAGACTACAAATATACAGCAGCAGGCGTCAGGGTCGGGATCGAACCCACGGCCTCCTGTACACCAGGCGAGGTAGTTAACATCTCCTAGCCATCGTGATGATGACGATGAGAGAGAGAGAGACACGCAAACTCAAATATACAGCAGCAGGCGTCAGGGTCGGGATCGAACCCACGACCTCCTGCACATCAGGTGAGGTAGTTAACATCTCCTAGCCACCGTGATGATGATGAGAGAGAAACACGCAAACTCCAAATATACAGCAGCAGGCGTCAGGGTCGGGATCGAACCCACGACCTCCTGCACACCAGGTGAGGTAGTTAACATCTCCTAGCCACCGTGATGATGAGAGAGACACGCAAACTCCAAATATACAGCAGCAGGCGTCAGGGTCAGGATCATCCCATGATCTCCTGTAGACCAGGCGAGGTAGTTAACATCTCCTAGCCACCGTGATGATGATGATGAGAGAGAGACACGCAAACTCCAAATACACAGCAGCAGGCGTCAGGGGCCGGGATCGAACCACGACCTCCTGCGCACTGGTGCTGTTCCTGGCTTTCGCGATGGAGGCTTCTACCCTACAGCACTCGGTAACTGTGCCAGGCTAGGTGCATGCACGGCGAGGCTACGTGGGCGTTGTGGAACATGAAAGTATGCCCCTGTATGTTAATTAACTGTGAATAACCCAACCAATAATATGTCCTGCCTATGCTCAGATTAGCATGATCCATTGCAATGTATATGACTACATTAACCCCCTCTGATCTATGGGTCTCTATGTGAGTCTTTAACTCTCTATATTAGTCTATGGGTCTCTACGTGAGTCTATGAGTCTCTATGAGAGTCTATGAGTCTCTATGTGAGTCTATGGGTCTCTACGTGACCCTGTGGGTATCTACGTGAGCCTGTGGGTATCTAAGCGAGTATGTGAATCTCTGTGTGAGTCTATGGGTCTCTACGTGAGTCTATGGGTCTCTACATGAGTCTATGGGTCTCTACGTGAGTCTATTAGTCTCTATGTGAGTCTATGGGTCTCTACGTGACCCTGTGGGTCTCTACGTGAGCCTCTGGGTCTCTAAGCGAGTATGTGAATCTCTGTGTGAGTCTATGGGTCTCTACGTGAGTCTATGGGTCTCTACATGAGTCTATGGGTCTCTACGTGAGTCTATTAGTCTCTATGTGAGTCTATGGGCCTCTACGTGACCCTGTGGGTCTCTACGTGAGCCTGTGGGTCTCTAAGCGAGTATGTGAATCTCTGTGTGAGTCTATGGGTCTCTACGTGAGTCTATGGGTCTCTACATGAGTCTATGGGTCTCTACGTGAGTCTATTAGTCTCTATGTGAGTCTATGGGTCTCTACGTGACCCTGTGGGTCTCTACGTGAGCCTGTGGGTCTCTAAGCGAGTATGTGAATCTCTGTGTGAGTCTATGGGTCTCTACGTGAGTCTATGGGTCTCTACATGAGTCTATGGGTCTCTACGTGAGTCTATTAGTCTCTATGTGAGTCTATGGGTCTCTACGTGACCCTGTGGGTCTCTACGTGAGCCTGTGGGTCTCTAAGCGAGTATGTGAATCTCTGTGTGAGTCTATGGGTCTCTACGTGAGTCTATGGGTCTCTACATGAGTCTATGGGTCTCTACGTGAGTCTATTAGTCTCTATGTGAGTCTATGGGTCTCTACGTGACCCTGTGGGTCTCTACGTGAGCCTGTGGGTCTCTAAGCGAGTATGTGAATCTCTGTGTGAGTCTATGGGTCTCTACGTGAGTCTATGGGTCTCTACATGAGTCTATGGGTCTCTACGTGAGTCTATTAGTCTCTATGTGAGTCTATGGGTCTCTACGTGACCCTGTGGGTCTCTACGTGAGCCTGTGGGTCTCTAAGCGAGTATGTGAATCTCTGTGTGAGTCTATGGGTCTCTACGTGAGTCTATGGGTCTCTACATGAGTCTATGGGTCTCTACGTGAGTCTATTAGTCTCTATGTGAGTCTATGGGTCTCTACGTGACCCTGTGGGTCTCTACGTGAGCCTGTGGGTCTCTAAGCGAGTATGTGAATCTCTGTGTGAGTCTATGGGTCTCTACGTGAGTCTATGGGTCTCTACATGAGTCTATTGGTCTCTACGTGAGTCTATTAGTCTCTATGTGAGTCTATGGGTCTCTACGTGACCCTGTGGGTCTCTACGTGAGCCTGTGGGTCTCTAAGCGAGTATGTGAATCTCTGTGTGAGTCTATGGGTCTCTACGTGAGTCTATGGGTCTCTACATGAGTCTATGGGTCTCTACGTGAGTCTATTAGTCTCTATGTGAGTCTATGGGTCTCTACGTGACCCTGTGGGTCTCTACGTGAGCCTGTGGGTCTCTAAGCGAGTATGTGAATCTCTGTGTGAGTCTATGGGTCTCTACGTGAGTCTATGGGTCTCTACATGAGTCTATGGGTCTCTACGTGAGTCTATTAGTCTCTATGTGAGTCTATGGGTCTCTACGTGACCCTGTGGGTCTCTACGTGAGCCTGTGGGTCTCTAAGCCGGATGTTTGTGGGCAAGGAATGGCTTCGACATTTGGAGTCTCATCAGCTGAACGGCAGCCTCTCAGCCGCGCGTGGCATTCTGGGAGGGAGCTGAGTTTTTTTATTTATATTTTCCAGCAGTATTGCATCAACACAAGCAAACATCCTGGACCGGTTTCTACATATTCAGTGTTTCATCATTATCAGCAGCAGAATCTGAGTGGGGGGGGGTGTCCTGGTTTGACACGACGACTCTAAGGCTACACGAACGACAAAATAATTACCCATTTAGTGTCACACGCAGTAGCAGGTTTTCGCGATTAATGTTATCCATAATGTAGCTTGTTTGGTGCGGTTAGATCGCGTAAATATATAAACGTGTCGTTAAACCCGCCACCACCGACACAGCCGATCAGTAAGCATTGTGTCACGTGAACAGAACGTTGCCAATTCGTCACGAGCACAGCGCCGCCGGTTGTGTGTCGGAGAGCAAATCGACAACATTGACAATATGAGTGTTACGACGTTTCGCCAGTCATCACTGATGATGCTCCTGGTAATTGCTGGCGAAACGTCGTACACTGAGATTGGAAACGTCGTGGATTTGCTCTCCAATACGCAGCGCGGGTGTTGGTGGGTGGTGGTAGCTGCGTTAGTAACGAATTTGCCGTCGCTGATGGGCTGAGTCGGGTGGCTGGCGGCTTTCACGACACAAACGTTCAATTTCGATGTAAAGCTTTCGTGACTGCAGGGATTCATATTCTTGGTTCTTTCGGAAAGTCACGTAGAAGGGAATAATGAAACGACGAAAATATAAAACAATACAATTCTCACGACGTTTCGACTGCAACACAAGCAATTATCATCAGGTGTGAAAACCACGGCAATAATTATTATTATTATTTCAGGTGGAACCGTCACAGCACGATAACGGAATCAAGTAATACATTTTATTTTATTAATTTAAATTTTTTTATATACGTAACTTTACCGAACAAACCTAAGAATATAGATGGACTCGTCTTCTTGGTTCTTCGGTAAGTCACGTAGAATAAACAATCAAAATAATAAAATAAAACATAATAAAAAATCACGACGTTTCGGCCACAACGCAAGCAGCCGTCATCAGGTGAAACCAGGTCTGTCGGGAGACCTGTCTCACCTGATGACTCGGGAGATGGTTCCCTGATGACGGCTGCTTGCGTTGTGGCCGAAACGTCGTGAAATTATTTTATTATGCTTTATTTTTTTTCCATTCTACGACTTTACCAACCAAGAAGATGATCCCTGCAGTGAAAGCTTAATCAAAAATTGACGTTCGCGTTTCCATTCTAACTGTCGTTCCGTGTGACTAAGAAAACACTTTTTAAATCCTTTATATTAAGTTCACTTGCTTGCTTGCTTGCGTGCTTGCTTGCTTACGACCGTGCAAACCTTTCGGTCGTTTTTTAACCCACTTCCCGTGATCCAATCGAGCTGACATTTTGCACACAGACTCGTTGTGCGTGACAATTAATTTTCGTGAAATTTTTTTNCCAAAATTTTACACTGTTTAGGGAAAACAAATTAAATATTTAATTACCAATTGCTTAATACTGCAGACAATCATCTGACCCATAGGTGGCAGCCATCTCAAGCCAGAGGACGAGAGGACTCTAGCCGCCACGCATATAAAGGATTTATAGTGAAAAACTTTGTTTTTACGGGTTATACTTATTCAAATTTTCTTGCTGTGGTTTTCACACCTGATGACGATTGCTTGTGTTGCAATCGAAACGCCGTGAGAATTTTATTTTTTATATTTTTTTTATTTAATTGTTTCCCTTCTACGCGACTTTACCGGAAGAACAAGAATACGACACAGGCGTTCTTACTCACTCCCATCTTTTTTTTTTACGATCAGTGGAAACAAGAAGATGCTCGGTGTATTCGGCACTTTGTTTCGTTCATCATTTCGTAATTTTTTTTTNAAACGGGGCTTTATGTAACCCTCGCTCATTCTCTCGCTCACTCTCTCGTTCTATACGTAGCCCCCCTCGCAGTCCGATGGCCTCCGACGGGTAGCTCAAACAGCATGCAGAGCTCCCCGTCATCTGCCACCGAGCACACGGCCTCCTCCATCTCACCCTCACCCAAATAGCAAGACACCCACTTCGCGTGCTCGCCGGAGGACGTGGAAGTTGATCGACACGGCAAGACGTGGCATGTCGCTGGCTCGTTCAGGTTGCGTGTTGCTGCTGCCGCCTGCCCAAGTTTAAGCTTACGATGCAATCATTGATTGCGTCCCATCCCGAGAGGGCAATTTCTCAGCCGACTGAGACCGCCTAGAATTGGTTGCATTGTGTGTGTGTGTGTTAATGGGTGGGTGGGGGGAGAGGGGTGGNTGGGGGGGTTGGTGGGGGGTGGGGGGGTGGTGGTGGCCAGCACCACGCCCGGCCGCCTTTGTCTCCCCGCAGTAGCGATGATTTTACGCGCCGCGGCCAGGTTACTCGCTTTGAGGCTGAGTCGACCTAGGGGAAGCCCAGGACCGGTTTCCGATAATCGTCCGTGGAGTCGGTGACCGTGAACTGGAATCGAACTCGGGTGTCCACACACTCACTCACACGCGGCAGGTGCAAAGACAAAGATCCCCGTGTAGCCTCCTACAAATAAAACCACAAACTATGAAGAGAGAATCGATGAAACTATCGATGTTGTATCTGTCGCAGTAAGACACAGCTGAGCTGTGAGCAGCAGCAGCAGCGAGCGGCTTCGCCCACGTGGAAGATCTACGGCAGCCGACGACTCCTGAGTCCATGGGCACGAGCAGATTCTGCCGCTCCGTCTCCGCCTCGGTTGTACCCCTAGGAGCTGTGGATGGGGGTGGTTGGTGGTGGTGGTGGTGTTGTTAGTGATAGTGGTGTTGGTGGTGGGGACTGGTTGGTGGTGGTGTTAGTGGTTGTGTTGGTGGTGGTGGCTGGTTGGTGGTGGTGGCTGGTTGGTGGTGGTGGTGTTGGCGGTGGTGGTGGTGGTGGTGTTGGTGGTGGTGTTGGTGGCGGTAGTGGTGGTGTTGGTGGTGGTGGTGGTGTTGGTGGTGTTGGTGGTAGTGGTGGTGGTGTTGGTGGTGGGGGTGGTAGTGGTGGTGGTGTTGGTGGTGGGGGCTGGTTGGTTGGTGGTGGTGGTGGTGTTGGTGGTGGTGGTGGCTGGCTGGCTGGTTGTTGGTGGTGGTGTTGTTTGTGGTGGTGGTGGTGTTGGTGGTGATGTTGGTGGTGGGCTGGCTGTCTGGTGGTGGTGTTGTTGGTGGTGAGGGCTGGCTGGTTGGTGGTGGTGTTGGTGGTGGTGGTGTTGTTGTTGGTGGTGGTGGTTGTGGTGGCAACGCCATTTGGCAGCAAGTCACGCTCACCCACAGCCTCCCACCTCCTCTGGCGACGTGACGCTCTCCCCCTCCTCTCCCTCTCCTCTCCCCTCTCCTCTCCCCTCTCTCTCCCCTCTCCTCTCTCCTCTCCCCTCTCCACCCACGCGGCCCCAGCTCCGCTCTCCCTCCTTGGCAGGCGACATGCCGCCTCCTCGCAGCCCCGTGTTAGCACGAGGTCGCGGGTTCCATCCCGACACCAGAACCGCTCCTCTACCTGGCCAAGGAACGCACCTTTAGACGCCGCGGTGGCTAGGAGATGTTGACTACCTCGCCTGGTGTGCAGGAGGTCGTGGGTTCGATCCAGACGCTGACGCCTGCTGCTGTATTTGGAGTTTGCGTGTCTCTCTCTCTCATCATCATAATCGGCCCCGTGGCTGCGCCAACTGCTGCGGCCACCGCTCCCCCCCCCCCCACGGCGCATACGGAGAGAGACACGGAGAGAGACACGGCGAGAGACACGGAGACACGGCGAGAGACACGGAGACACGGCGAGAGACACGGGGAGAGACACGGGGAGAGACACAGAGAGACACGGCGAGAGACACGGAGGAGACACGGGGAGAGACACGGGTAGAGACACGGGGAGACACGGGAGAGAGACACGGGTAGAGACACGGGGAGAGAGACACGGGGAGAGAAACGGCGAGAGACACGGAGACACGGCGAGAGACACGGAGACACGGCGAGAGACACGGGGAGAGATACGGGGAGAGACACGGAGAGAGACACGGCGAGAGACACGGGGAGGAGACACGGGGAGAGACACGGGGAGACACGGGGAGACACGGGGAGAGAGACACGGGGAGACACGGGGAGAGAGACACGGGGAGAGACACGGCGAGAGAGAGACAGAGAGAGAGAGACACACACGGAGAGAGAGACACAGAGAGAGAGAAAGAGACAGCGAGAGAGTTACGCCAGTAGTGACGGATGGACGGATTGAGGGAGAAGGGGGCGAGACGCTGATTGATGGATGCGAGGAGTGACAGGGACAAAGACGGACAGAGACGGATAGAGGGATGTGATGGATGGAGCGAGGCTGAGGAGGAGGAGGAGGAGGAGGAGAGGGGATTGCAAAAAGGGCATTGCCGTTTGTCCGTGTTTTTTCATGGCCATTGTGGCTCTCGAGGTACGAGGCAGGCTCCCCTTAAACACCTGGGAATGTCGCTTCTCCTCGAGTTTGCCTCTCTGTGTGTGTGTGTCAGTGTGTGTGTGTACGTGTGTGTATGTGTGTGTGTGTGTGTTGGGGAGCGGTAGTGTAGCGGTTAGCACGCTGCACTATGAACCTGGCGACCCGGATTCGATTCCCGCTCACGGCCAACACCAGTGACGATCTCTAGGTCGACTCAGCCTTAAATGAGTACCTGGTGCGGTGTGTAAACATCGCCACTGGGGACACAGGCGGTCGGGCGTGGTGCTGGCCACCCACCCCTCGTGTTCCGTTCCGGCCTTCATAGGTGCTCGCTATCAGCACTTGCCCTACAGTCTGTTAAGGCTATACGGGGGATCTTTGTCTTATATTTGTCCGTGTGTGTCAGTGGAAACATTTAGGCTGGCCTGCCTACGATCCATCCTGGGTTTAACCAGGCTGGTGTGTCAGGAGTCACAAATCCTTGAACGATCTGGGCAAAGTCCATCGGTGAGCTCCTCTGCCAGGGGCTGCGGGCTGGGTGTGCCCGCATGCCCCACGCATGCCGAAACAGCTTTTGTTCGGCCGGATAGAGGGGGCTAAACGGGCGCGGCACGGGCTAGAGAAGAGATGGAGTGATGTGGTACACACAATCCAGCCTGGTAAAACCCAAGATGGATCGTAGGCAGGCCAGCCTAAATGTTTCTAACTGGCGAAGATGTTCCATTAGGGGGGTCCACGTTTCGCAATGGCCGAGAAGACCTGAAGCTTCATGCGGAGCGACAGACCAGGTAACTTACACACAGCGTTACGCATCCGATGAAATGATAATGCCGCTCGACTGATTCGCAGTGAGACCTCTGCTTTCAAACCGGAGCCGGTCATGAGCACACTGCCCAGGTATGGGAAACTCTCCACTCTCTCCAAAACTTCCCTATCACCAATTGGGAGTTGTGGGGTGGAGTGTCCGATGTTACAAAATATTTAGGCAGGTGCTTAGTTTTGGTGGGGCTGATGGTACGGCCCTACCTCTTAATGGCATGCTCCAGGTTCAGCAGCAGCGCCTACAACTCTTCCTCTGTGTGAGCAGCAATTTCAGATCAACGGCATACATAACGTGGTTGAACAATAGGAACCATCCCTTGACAACACCCGGGCATCGATCAGCCTCCCTTTGTATCTGTACCAGATGGAATTCCTCCGGTATATCTATTGACGGCTTCACAAACTACGTGGTCGAAATAGATGTTAAATAATGTGGGAGCCAGAGGATATCCCTGTTGCACCCCAAGGTGTACAGAGAATGGCTCTGACTCCCGGCCACGTAGTTTAACCGGGCCCGCTCACCATCATGAAGGTCCTTAATGATTGTGAGCAGAGGGTCAGGGACTCCGAAAGCACGAAGAACAACCCAGAGCCAAGGCCTACCGATGGTATCATAGGCCTTGACCAGGTCAATAAAGCAGAGATGTAGATCTTGTTGGAATTCCCAATATCTCTGCTGTAGCAGACGGACAAAAAATATGGCATCTGTGCAGGACCGCCCTTTCCTGAAACCGCATTGGGGCTCTGCAAGCCTCTCCTCAGCGTGCCTAGCAAGGCGATGTTGAATAATCCTTGCCAGGACCTTTCCCTGCACACTGAGGAGTGAGATGCCCCTGTAGTTGTTACAGTCTGTGCGTGCAGCGATATTCAGTGGCGTCCACAGCGCCGCAGTTTGCTGTCCTTCTCCTGCACCTCTCATTTAGCGCGGTCGGATACGTTCCGTTTGAAAGAAGTTCAACATACATACAGCCCATAGACTAACATTACCCATAGACTCAACACTGCCCATAGACTCAACACTGCACATAGACTCAACACTGCACATAGACTCTGCTGCCATAAACTCAACACTGCCCATAGATTCAACACTACCCATAGACTCAACACTGCCCATAGACTCTACTGCCCATAGACTCAACACTGCACATAGACTCAACACTGCCCATAGACTCAACACTACCCATAGACTCAACACTGCCCATAGACTCTACTGCCCATAGACTCAACACTGCCCATAGACTCAACACTACCCATAGACTCAACACAGCCCATAAACTCTACTGCCCATAGACTCAACACTGCCCATAGACTCAGCACTACCCATAGACTCAACACTGCCCATAGACTCTACTGCCATAGACTCTACTGCCCATAGACTCAACACTGCCCATAGACTCAACACTACCCATAGACTCAACACTGCCCATAGACTCAACACTACCATAGACTCAACACTGCCCATAAACTCTACTGCCCATAGACTCAACACTGCCCATAGACTCAACACTACCCATAGACTCAACACTACCCATAGACTCAACACTGCCCATAGACTCTACTGCCCATAGACCCAACACTGCCCATAGACTCAACACTACCCATAGACTCAACACTGCCCATAGACTCAACACTGCACATAGACTCAACACTGCCCATAAACTCAACACAGCCCATAGACTCAGCACTACCCATAGACTCAACACTGCACATAGACTCAACACTGCCCATACACTCAACACTACTCATAGACTCAACACTGCCCATAGACTAACACTACCCATAGACTCAATACTGCCCATAGACTCAACACTGCCCATAGACTAACACTACCCATAGACTAACACTACCCATAGACTCACCACTACCCATACACTCAACACTACTCATAGACTCAACACTGCCCATAGACTAACACTACCCATAGACTCAACACTGCCCATAGACTCAACACTGCCCATAGACTCATCACTACCCACACACTCAACACTGCACCTCCGATTAGCACGATTGGCCACGGACAGTGCCAAAGAATTCCAACAAACATTCACACTCCCAAGGCAGCAACATCGTCGTTGAAAGAGAACAGGGGTGGTGGGTGGTGATAGGGGCCAGGACGAGGGGGGGTGGGATCTGGTGGAGGGAATTAATGTTAAACGCCTCCGTGAAGGTTTGGATGACTTGAAAAAAGTTGAAAGTAATCAATCGTCGTCTTCATGAAGGAAGCGGGCCGTCTTCTGTAATCGCCGCGTGCCTCGGCTTCCCGTGTTTGTTCCGTCAAGGGGGGCTTGCGGAATCTTTCTGCGATAGCGTCAATGAAAGAAAAAAATCATCTTAAGTTTATTATGATGTTTTTTACGACTATTTTTATTATTATTCTTAGAGGGAATCCAGCTCGCCCCGGGATTGCGCCGTTGTTTAGAGATTCCTGGAGCAGCGTCGGCAGGCTATAGGAGGTCGGTGGATCACGCAGAGATCCACAGGGATGCAGTCTATGGGAACGAGGTTGCGTGTGGCTTGTGTTTAGAGCACTTGCCCCAACAGTCTGTTAAGGCTAATCGGGGAGCTTTGTATCTGTTTGTATTTGTCTGTGTGTGTGTGCGTGGGGGGAGCGGTGGTGTGGTGGTTAGCGCGACGCTGCGCTGCGAACCCGGCGACCCGAGTTCGATTCCCGCTCACGGTGACCAACACCACCAGTGACGATTATCTGAACCCGTCCTGGGCCTCCCCTAGGTCGACTCAGTCTCAAAATTAGAATTTGGTGCGGTGTGTAGTAAACATCGCCACGAGGGAGACAAAGGCGGGCGGGCGTGGTGTTGGCCACCCACCCCCTCATGTGCGATGCAGGCCTTCATAGCTGCTACTCGCTAACAGCACTTGCCCCAACAGTCTGCCAAGGCTTTGTTGCATGGTTAGTGATCACACTCAAAGTCTGTGTTGATGGTTTCTGTGAATCGTTTCTTTTTAGAGGGATGTGTCCCAGCCAATGTTTGTATCCTGGCAATGTATTTATATTTAAATATTACATGATGGGTGTGCAATGTTTTAGAATGATTCTGTAACACGGTTGGTCTAAGCTCTGATTTATATCTGGCTGCTTTTGCTCTGATTTATGTTCAGCTGATTTTGCTCTGATTTCTGTTTGGCTGCTTTTGCTCTGATTTCTGTTTGGCTGCTTTTGCTCTGATTTATGTTCAGCTGCTTTTGCTCTGATTTCTGTTCGGCTGAATTTGCAATGATTTCTGTTTGGCTGATTTTGCTATGATTTCTGTTCAGTTGATTTTGCTCTGATTTCTGTTCAGTTGATTTTGCTCTGATTTCTCTTTGACTGATTTTGCAATGATTTCTGTTTGGCTGATTTGGCTGTGATTTCTGTTTGGCTGATTTTTCTCTGATGTCTGTTCAGCTGATTTTACTCTGATTTCTCTTTGACTAATTTTGCTCTGATTTCTCTTTGGCTGATTTTTTCCTTGGATTTTTGTTTGTCTACGCTCACATTTCTACTTGGCTTATTTTTGCAAAACGCGACTACCCTATCGCGCTCTCCCACGTTCCTATCCCTGGTCACGCAACATCCACGAAAACAACAACAAATGAAGATGACCTTCTTTTGCTCCACTCACCACTTCCTCCGTCTCCCTGTACGAAGTGGAGACCCCATCCGGCAGCAGTGACGTGATAGGACATTGTAGGTGCTGTATTTTTTTTACTCTTTTTTAAACATTTCAGTCGCGCATAAGTGTGGAATCATAGGGGGGAAATTACGAATTCATATAAATGTTGTTTCTGCAGGCCTAAGATGCCTCTGCACAATGAGATGATTCTACTCGTGGGAATCGGAGTCAGAGGGAGGTCGCTGTTGAATGGGAATAAAAACGTTGTTATTGGTTCCAGATTTATGGAACACCTTTTAGTTTTATAAATATATATATACACAAGAAAAACAAAATAACCTTTTGGAACCGGAAAATTCCATTCAGGTATAAATACAACCTGGCCACGTCGCCACCACGAGTGACATTTTACTACGTGATAAAAAATAAACTTTTTCATATATATAATAAACAAATATGTAACATTTATCTCAACAAAATATACATTAAATAAATATATAAATGCTTAAAATATTTCAAATACACAAAATATATATAAAATAAAAAAGTGGCACCAGAAAGCAACGGCATGGACGTGACATTTTACAGGATGGAAGGTGTTCATCGGCGTTCTTATCGCAGACCCCGGGGTGGGTAGGGAGGGGGGGAGGGGAGGGGAGGGAGGGGTGGGTATGGAGGGGAGGGTAGGAAGGGAGGGGTGGGAGGAGGGGAGGGTATGGGAGGGGAGGGGTGGGTAGGGAGGAGTAGGTAGGGAGGGGAGGAGAGGGAGGGGAGGGAGGGGTGGTAGAGAGGGGAGGGTAGGGGAGGGGAGGGTGGGTAGGGTGGGGGGGAAGAGGGGGGNTAGGGAGGGGAGGGGAGGAGGGAGGAGAGGAAGGGAGGGGAGGGGAGGAGAGGGGAGGGGTGGGTAGGGAGGGGAGGGGTGGGTAGGGTGGGTGGGTAAGGAGGGGAGGGTAGGGAGGAGAGGGGAGGGGTGGGTGGGTAGGGAGGGGAGAGGAAGGGAGGGGGAGGGGAGAGGAGGAAGGGAGGAGGGAGGGGTGGGAGGTGAATGATGAAGGGGGGCCTGGCAAACGAGACGCGCTTCTGCCGGCAGCAGCTGTGTTGGTGTCACCCACTCAGATTCAGAATCTGTATTCATCCTGGAGGAGCGGGCGGCAGGAGGAGGAGGAGGAGACATCCACTGGAGTTGTGAACGCTTCTTTTCCATCGGCAGACAAAATAAGAAAACTACGATATAACAATGCTCTTGGGCAGTGTTGAGTCTGTGGGCAGTGTTGAATCTATGGGCAGTGTTGAGTCTATGGGCAGTGTTGAGTCTATGGGTAGTGTTGAGTCTATGGGTAGTGTTGAGTCTATGGGCGGTGTTGAGTCTATGGGCGGTGTTGAGTTTATGGGCAGTGTTGAGTCTATGGTAGTGTTGAGTCTATGAGTAGTGTTGAGTCTATGGCAGTGTTGAGTCTATGGGTAGTGTTGTTGAGTCTATGGGCAGTGTTGAGTCTATGAGTAGTGTTGAGTCTATGGGCAGTGTTGAGTCTATGGGTAGTGTTGAGTCTATGGGTAGTGTTGAGTCTATGGGTAGTGTTGAGTCTATGGGTAGTGTTGAGTCTATGGGTAGTGTTGAGTCTATGGGCAGTGTTGAGTCTATGGGTAGTTTTAGTCCCTGCCCGCTCAGGGGAGGGTGGGGAGGGTTGGGTGGGGAGGGGCTGGGTGGGGAGGGGCTGGGTGGGGAGGGTGGGGAGGGTGGGGCAGGGCGGGGGGTGGGAGGGGTGGGGCTGGGTGCGGAGGGGCTGGTCACCCCGTGGTGCCCTTATAAAACTCAACGTTTAACCTACTCACACCGGCTTGTGCCCGCCCTCACAGTCGGGCATATTTGCGGAATACACCACGCCGCCGTTGACCCTGCAGGCCATTGACCGAGCAACCCAACGTTCCTACCAGCTCCCTCCGCAGGAATGTGTTTCGTACCGTACGTAGCCAAGCACGCTAATTGGAAGTGTAGGAACGGGGGTAAAGACAACTAACGGAACACAAAAAGCACTTCTAAAGATATTCGTTTTCAATTCGTGGCGAGTTCTGAGTACAAAATTATATTTGGGTTTTTTCGGTAAAGTCACGTAGGTAGAAAATTAAAATTAATCAAAGTAAAATAAAATAAAATCTCGTAATTTCTTACTTGATACAGTAATCGCGCTGTGACGGTTCCACCTGAAGACGGAAGCTTGTGTTGCCTCCGAAACGTCGTGATTTTTATTTTATTTTATTTTACTTTTATTAATTTCAATTTTTTACCTACGTGACTTTACCGAAAAACCCCAAGAATATGAATCGTTGCAGTCACGAAAGCTTCAAATCTAGAATGCAAAAGTTTTTTGCCGAATTGTCACTGACACTACCGCACCATTCCTTACACAACTATGAAACGTTATTTTATTACAAAGTAAGTCTCACTGAGCTGTGTAGCTGTTGTTCAGAAGCNACCTGGCGAACACAAATGATTGCTCAAAGAAGTGGCCTCATCATCATCACGTGGAAATGTACTGCAGAGCAAATACTCTAAACGCGTAGTGATTTTGACTCTCAATGTGGAGGGATAAACCGGAGGACACGGAGAAAAATCCACGCGACCACGGGGAGAGAGAGACACACAAACTCCAAATATACAGCAGCAGGCGTCAGGGTCGGGATCGAACCCACGACCTCCTGTACACCAGGCGAGGTAGTTAACATCTCCTAGCCACCGTGATGATGATGAGAGGTGAGACACACAAACTCCAAATATACAGCAGCAGGCATNGTCAGGGTGGGATCAAACCCACGACCTCCTGCACACCAGGCGAGGGAGTTAACATCTCCTAGCCGCCGTGATGATGATAGAGAGAGACACACAAACTTCAAATATACAGCAGCAGGCGTCAGGGTCGGGATCGAACCCACGACCTCCTGCACACCAGGCGAGGGAGTTAACATCTCCTAGCCACCGTGATGATGATGAGAGAGAGACACACAAACTCCAAATATACAGCAGCAGGCATCGTCAGGGTGGGGATCAAACCCACGACCTCCTGCACACCAGGCGAGGGAGTTAACATCTCCTAGCCGCCGTGATGATGATAAGAGAGAGACACACAAACTTCAAATATACAGCAGCAGGCGTCAGGGTCGGGATCGAACCCACGACCTCCTGCACACCAGGCGAGGGAGTTAACATCTCCTAGCCACCGTGATGATGATGAGAGAGAGACACACAAACTCCAAATATACAGCAGCAGGCATCGTCAGGGTGGGGATCAAACCCACGACCTCCTGCACACCAGGCGAGGGAGTTAACATCTCCTAGCCGCCGTGATGATGATAAGAGAGAGACACACAAACTTCAAATATACAGCAGCAGGCGTCAGGGTCGGGATCGAACCCACGACCTCCTGCACACCAGTCCACTCAGCTCCACGTCCTCCTGTACCACATCACGTGGGCTTGTTCGCCGTCAGGGCTGCGAGGAGGCGGCATGTCGCCTGCCAAGGAGGGAGAGCGGAGCTGGGCCGCGTGGGGTGGAGAGAATGAGCGAGAGAGAGAGCGAGTGAGAGAGAGCGAGAGAGCGAGCAAGCGAGAGAGCGAGCGAGAGAGCGAGGGTTTAAAAAAAAATTACGAAATGATGAACGAAACAAAGTGCCGAATACACCGAGCATCTTCTTGTTTCCACTGATCGTAAAAAAAAAAAGAGAGGGGAGGGAGAGGGGAGAGGCGTCACGTCGCCAGCAGGGAGGTGGGAGGCTGATGGATGTGACGCGTGACGGAATTGCTGCCAAATGACGGGACATTGCCACAACCACCACCACCACCAACAACAACAACACAACCACCACCAACAACAACACCACCACCAACACCAAGAACATCATCAGACAGCCAGCCCCCACCACTAACACCACCACCACCAACCAACCAGCCCCCACCACCAACACCACCACCACCAACAACAACACCACCACCAACACCACCACCAACCAGCCAGCCCTCGCCACCAACACCACTACTGCCAACACCACCAACCAACCACCACCAACTAGTCAACCACCAACACCACCCCAACACCACTACCGCCACCACCAACACCAACAACACCACCAACAGACAGCCAGCCCCCACCACCAATACCACCACCAGAACCAACACACCACCAACACCACCACCAACACCACCACCAGAACCAGAACCAACACCACCACCAACACCAGCCAGCCAACACCACCAACACCACCACCACCAGCCAGTCACACCACCACCAACACCACCACCAACACCAACCAGCCAGCCAACACCACAAACACCACCACCACAAACAACATCACCACCACCAACAACCAGCCAGCCACCACAACCAACACCACCAACACCACCACCAACACAACCACCACCAACCAACTAGCCACCACCAACAATACACACACACACGGTGAGCAATCACTCAATGTAAATAATTAATAACTCGTTTTTTTATAAGTCAGATTTATCAAGCTTGGGCAAGGCAGCGAAAACAACAACAACAACAACAGTCCCAGACCACAGCACGACAACAAATACACAGAAGCAAGTCGTCTATCTCAATTCAAGGTCACATCAGTTCAAGGTCACATCAGTTCAAGGTCACATCATTTCAAGGTCACATCAATTCAAGGTCACATCAGTTCAAGGTCACATCAATTCAAGGTCACATCAATTCAAGGTCACATCAATTGAAGGTCACATCAATTCAAGGTCACATCAATTCAAGGTCACATCAATTCAAGGTCACATAAATCCAAGGTCACATCAGTTCAAGGTCACATCGGTTCAAGGTCACGTCAATTCAAGGTCACATCAATTCAATGTCACATCAATTCAAGGTCACATCAGTTCAAGGTCACATCAATTCAAGGTCACATCAATTCAAGGTCACATCAATTCAAGGTCACGTCAATTCAAGGTCACATCAATTCAAGGTCACATCAATTCAAGGTCACATCAATTCAATGTCACATCAATTCAAGGTCACATCAGTTCAAGGTCACATCAATTCAAGGTCACATCAATTCAAGGTCACATCAATTCAAGGTCACATCAATTCAATGTCACATCAATTCAATGTCACATCAATTCAATGTCACATCAATTCAATGTCACATCAATTCAAGGTCACATCAATTCAATGTCACATCAATTCAAGGTCACATCAGTTCAAGGTCACATCAATTCAAGGTCACATCAATTCAAGGTCACATCAATTCAAGGTCACATAAATTCAAGGTCACATCAATTCAAGGTCACATCAATTCAAGGTCACATCAATTCAAGGTCACATCAGTTCAAGGTCACATCAGTTCAAGGTCACATCAATTCAAGGTCACATCAATTCAAGGTCACATAAATTCAAGGTCACATCAATTCAATGTCACATCAATTCAAGTCACATCAATTCAATGTCACATCAATTCAAGGTCACATCAATTCAAGGTCACATCAATTCAAGGTCACATCAATTCAATGTCACATCAATTCAAGGTCACATCAATTCAAGGTCACATCAATTCAATGTCACATCAATTCAAGGTCACATCAATTCAAGGTCACATCAATTCAAGGTCACATCAATTCAAGGTCACATCAATTCAAGGTCACATCAATTCAAGGTCACATCAATTCAAGGTCACATCAATTCAAGGTCACATCAATTCAAGGTCACATCAATTCAAGGTCACATCAATTCAAGGTCACATCAATTCAAGGTCACATCAACATTCAACTGTCTACAATAACACGACCACAGGTTCTAAACGTGTCAAAGTTAAATTTCGATTTAAAGCTTTCGTGACTGCAGGTGTAACGGGTTCCGGAGACACTTGTAGAGGTAACTTCTTTATTACAATACAACACTCCAACAGTCCTGATACTCTGTTACAGCCTAGGTACACAGCCTAGCTACACAGCCTAGATACTCTACTCTGGCTACGCTCTGGAACTCGCCCTCACAGGTCGTAGAGTCGGGAGTTCCAGAGTCCCAGCGCTGGCTCTCACAGCGTCCCAGGGTCTTCAGATGGCTGGTCGTGGGTCTTGGGTCTTGAGTTACAACTGGGCCCTGATCGTCCAGGGAGCTCTCCTTTTATGCCTGGTCTAACGAGGGGTGGGGCGGTGTGCGCCACCAGACATCCCACAGAGCACACACAGCCCTCCCCCCGTTGGCGGCGCCGAAAAGGCTTAAGCGCCTGGGAACCCAACGCCTGGCGCCCAGAGGCTTAAGCGTCTGGACCCCTGGGAACCCAGCGCCTGGCGCCCAGAGGCTTAAGCGTCTGGACTCGCCTGGGATCCCAGAGCCCCCAGCAGCCCCTCACTTCTTATGTTACTACACAGGGATTCATCTTCTTGGTTCTTTCGGTAAAGCCACGCAGAAGGGAAGTAATAAAATAATAAAAATAAAACATAATAAAATAAANTAATAAAATAATATAATAATACACGTTTATTATGTTTTATTTTTATTATTTTATTATTTCCCTTCTACGTGACTTTACCGAAAGAACCAAGATGTCAAAGTTACGCATCGAATTTGCTCCCAGCTCGACATCTTCCCGTGCGGCGTCTTGTTTGGGACTGAATGAGCAGTCCGCTCTGCCGACTTGACCCGTGATTCGTGTTTTTCAACAGAGACGATGCTGATTGGTTGACGTCGAACACTCGGAGCATGCTGGTTGAACCAACAACTTCAACAACTACAAGTACTACAACTACAACAACTACAACAACAACTATTACAACTACTACAAGTACTACAAGTACTACAACTACAACAACTACTGCAACAACGACAACTACTACAACAACAACTACTACTACAACAACTACAACACAACAACAACTCAACTACTACTAACTAACACACAACTACACTACACAACAACAACTACTACAACTACAACAACTACTACAACTACTACAACTACAACAACTACTATAACAACTACAACAACTACTATAACAACTACAACAACTACTACAACAACACCACCAACACCACCACCAACTACACCAACTACAACAACACCACCAACACCACCACCAACTACAACTACAACACCAACAACACACCAACTACAACACCACCACCAACGATACCAACAACACCAACAACACCAACTACACCAACTACAACAACACCACCAACAACACCACCGACTACAACACACCGACACCACCACTAGACCACCAACAACACCAACAACTACACCACCAACTACAACTACACCAACAACAACTACAACAACACCACCAACAACACCACCAACAACTACACCACCAACTACAACACCACCGACACCACCACTTAGACCACTAACAACACCACCAACTACACCACTAACTACAACAACACCACCAACTACAACACCAACTACAACACTAACAACACCACCACTAGACCACCACCAACTACAACACCACCAACAACGCCACCACCAACAACCCCACCACTTAGACCACCAACACTCGCTCAGAGTGGTTCACGATGTGGCCGTTGTCACCGAGCTCCGAGCGCTGTGACCTGGGTTCGAGTCTAGGCGCTGTGGGCATCTCTCCATCTCGGCAGATTGATACTCATGGATGTGGTCAGGATGAAATGTTCTTGCATACTGGTAGCAACCTCCTGGTTACACCAGCCCACAGGGATTATTGTGTCCGTCGTGCAAGGAGGGGCTGGGTGGAGAGGGTAGGTGGGGAGGGGCTGGGTGGGGAGGGTGGGGCTGAGTGGAGAGGGAGGGTGGGGAGGGGCTGGGTGGGAGGGGAGGGTGGAGAGGGCTGGGTGGGAGGGGCTGGGTGGGGGTGGGAGGGGTGGGGCTGGGTGGGGAGGGGCTGGTCACCCCGTGGTGCCCTTATTAAACTCAACGTTTAACCTACTCACGCCGGCTTGTGCCCACCCTCACAGTCGGGCATATTTGCGGAATACACCACGCCGCCGTTGACCCTGCAGGCCATTGACCGAGCAAAGAATGTGTTTCCTCGTTCTTGTTAGCCAGGTAAGGACGGGAGGGAGAGAGAGCCTAGCCCTGAACTAAACTTCTTTCGCACTGTACGTAGCAAAACCCCGTGCTGATCGTAGAGATTCTAGGAGATCCAGAGAGAGAGAGAGAGAACGAGTTGGACAGAGCGAGGGCAAAGAGGGCAGACTGGGGAGAGAGCAATAGAGAGAGATATTGGGGGAAAGAGAGAGAGACGGAGGAAATGGAGAGATGCAAGCGAGGGGGAGAAGGGGAGAGAGATAAAATATAACGGCTGGGGTTTATCGCTTAGAGCTGAGTTACGATAACAGCATGGCGAGCCAACGCTGCGTTATCGTTGGAGATTGAGTTTGAGTCTCAAGAGAGAAACAGAGGCGAGGGGAGGGAGGGAGGGAGGAGAGGGGAGGGAGGGAGGAGGAGAGGAGGAGGGGAGGGAGGGAGTGGATGGGGGGAGGAGGGAGGTGGCGGGAGAGGAGGGATGGAGGGAGGAGAGGGGAGGTAGAGAGAGAGGGTAGAGAGAGGGGGGTAGAGAGAGAGAGGGTAGAGAGAGAGGGGTAGAGAGAGAGAGGGTAGATAGAGGGGGTAGAGAGAGGGGGGTAGAGAGAGAGGGGTAGAGAGAGGGGGAGGAGAGAGGGGTAGAGAGAGAGGGGGTGAGAGAGGGGGTAGAGAGAGAGGGGTGGGGTAAGAAGAAGGAGAGCAGAGCGTGAATATTTTGTGAAATCTTTCATTCAAACAGGGGGGGCACATAAAGCAAAGCATTGAAAAAAAACGAAATGATGAATGAAGCAAAGTGCCGACTACACGAGCATCTTGTTGTTTCCACTGATCGTAAAAAAGGAGGGGATGGAGGAAGGGGAGAGGGAGGAGGGAGGAGGGATAAGGGAGAGAGGGGTCTACCCGTCACGTGACAAACCTCTTGGTGGCAGGGCGGGTGGGTTAGTGCTGAGGAGGTCACTTGAGGACAACTGCGAGGTAGCTCTTTAACATCAACTTCTGCACTCCGCTCTCCACCACGACGGGTTCCTCTGCTCTCGTCTCGTGGCATGGCCCAGAGGGCACTTTTTGTTGAATGATGTAAACACAAACGGTGACAAGCGAGGCGATGTGATGCGTCATTTTGTTACTTTAATATAAAAAAACCGATGGAGGGAGGGAGGTAGGGGTCTCTAACAACACCGCGTGTGTGGGTAAGTAAAGAAGAAAAGACGTTTCGAGCAATGCCCCTTCTTCACAGCACGTAGAGAGGACAGAGAGATGGAGTGGGGGGTCAGGGCTAGAGACTACACCGAACTGGGTTTATCAGAAAACTTTATAATGTAATGCTCATCAAATGATAACATTATGCAACTAATTCTTGGTTCTTTCGGTAAAGTCACGTAAATAGAAAACAAACAAAAATAGAAAAAAGTAATAAAATTACGAGAAAAATTGTTAAATTTAATAAAAATTTAAAGTAATAAAAGCTAAAACCCCACGACGTTTCAACTCACGACATTGCGATCGAAACGTCGTGGTGGATTTTTTTTATTCTTATTACTTTCAATTTAATTTTTTTTATTTTACATTTTTATCTTCTTCTTATTTTTTTCTTTCATGTTTTTATTTTTGTTTTCTATTTACGTGACTTTTCCGAAAGAATCAAGAATATGAATCATACATTCACGAAAGTTTTAACACTACAATTAATCTTATAAAGTTTTCGTGAATATCATTTTCTTGGTCTTTGTAAAGCCACGTAAAGAGATCAAATAAAAAAATACAAAAAATATAATATAAAAATAACAACAAGAATAACAATTGATATTGTTATTATTTTTATTATTTTATCTGATGTAACTTTACCGAAGACCCATAATACTATCAACATCATGTTTACTTTATGGAATTGTCGAGCAGCAGACCAACTCCTCTCAACGCGTTGCGATGTTGATTCTAAGAGTGTAGGGAAAACTCGGAGGAGCCGGAGAAAAATCCACGCGACCACGGGGAGAGAGACAGCGAGAGACAGCAGGGATAGTCAGGGTCGGGATCGAACCCACGACCTCCTGTACACCAGGCGAGGTAGTTAACATCTCCTAGTCACCATGATGATGATGAGAGAGAGACACGCAAACTCCAAATATACAGCAGGCGTCAGGGTCGGGATCGAACCCACGACCTCCTGCGCACCAGGCGAGGTAGTTAACATCTCCTAGCCACCGTGATGATGATAAGAGAGAGACACGCAAACTCCAAATATACAGCAGCAGGCATCGTCAGGATCGAACCCACGACCTCCTGTACACCAGGCGAGGAGTCTGTGGTTGATTCTCCTGGCGCATCTGAATCGTCCCCTGTCTCTCTCTGAGTCGTCTTCTCTCTCTGAGTCGTCCTCTCTCTCTCAGTCGTCCTCTCTCTCTGAGTCGTCCTTTTCTCTCTGAGTCGTCCTCTCTCTCTGAGTCGTTCTCTCTCTGAGTCGTCCTCTCTCTGAGTCGTCCTCTCTCTGAGTCGTCCTCTCTCTCTGAGTCGTCCTCTCTCTCTGAGTCGTCCTTTTNCTCTCTGAGTCGTCCTCTCTCTCTGAGTCGTTCTCTCTCTCTGAGTCGTCCTCTCTCTCTCTGAGTCGTCCTTTTCTCTCTCTGAGTCGTCCTCTCTCTCTGAGTCGTTCCCTCTCTCTGAGTCGTCCTCTCTCTCTGAGTCGTCCTCTCTCTCTAAGTCGTCCTTTCTCTCTCTGAGTCGTCCTTTCTCTCTGAGTCGTTCTCTCTCTCTGAGTCATCCTCTCTCTCTTTGAGTCGTCCTCTCTCTCTGAGTCGTCCTTTTTCTCTCTGAGTCGTCCTCTCTCTCTGAGTCGTCCTTTTCTCTCTCTGAGTCGTCCTCTCTTTCTGAGTCGTTCTCTCTGAGTCGTCCTCTCTCTCTCTCTGTGTCGTCCTTTCTCTCTCTGAGTCGTCCTCTCTCTCTTTCTCTGAGTCGTCCTCTTCTCTCTGAGTCGTCCTCTCTCTCTCTCTCTGAGTCGTCCTCTCTCTCTGAGTCGTCCTCTCTCTCTGAGCCGTCCTCTCTCTCTCCTGAGTCGTCCTCTCTCTCTGAGTCATTCTCTCTCTCTGAGTCGTCCTCTCTCTCTCTCTGAGTCGTCCTTTCTCTCTCTGAGTCGTCCTCTCTCTCTGAGTCGTCCTCTCTCTCTGAGTCGTCCTCTCTCTCTCTCTCTAGTCGTCCTCTCTCTCTGAGTCGTCCTCTCTCTCTGAGTCGTCTTCTCTCTCTCTGAGTCTCCTGTTCCTCTCTCTCTCTCTGAGTCGTCCTCTCTCTCTGAGTCGTCCTCTCTCTCTACGAGAGGACGACAATCACGCACAGCGGTGCTGTAGCTGCACAGCCTCACGACTTATTCACACCGCACAGTCGGCGCGTGTCAAATTCTTTTTTTTATCTCATTTGTAAGCATCTCCGAGACGTCCATGTAATGGGTTCCTTTTTAATCTTCGACTTCTTCCACCCTCCGGGACAATTTAATGATGACGATTGTCTCAGCCCCTGGGGGGTGGGGAGGGTGGGTGGGAGAGGTGGGGAGGGTGGGTGGGAGAGGTTAGTGGGTGGGTGGGAAGGGTGGGTGGGTAGGGGTTGGTGAGTAGGGTGGGTAGGGTGGGTGGGGAGAGGTGGGTGGTAGGTGGGTGAGGAGGGTGTGTGGGTAAGGTGGGTGGGGAGAGGTTGTGGGTAGGGGTTGGTGGGTAGGATGGGTGGGGGTAGGTGATTGTCGATTGGTAGGGTGGGTGGGTAGGGGTTGGTGGGTGGGGTAGGTAGGAGTGGGTGGGTGGGTAGGGGTTGGTGGGGGGGTAGGGTGGGTGGGTGTGGAGGGTGGGTGGGGTTGGTGGGTGGGTGGGTAGGGTTGGTGGTGGGGTGGGTAGATGTGGGTGGTAGGGTGGGTGGGTGAGGGTTGGTGGGTGGGTAGAGGTGGGTAGGGTGAGTGGGGGTGGGTGGGGTGAGTGGCTTTGTCACAACTGTCACAAAAGTCACGCACGTTCAGCAACAACAAAAGTAAATTTTGATATTTTTAATTATTCCGCTGCCCCCGACCCTACCCACCCGCACCCCACACGACACACGCCCACTAAGTGGATCGCCTTTGAACAACGCCGCGTGCAACGTCTCCTTACCCCTTTTTTTATTAGTTTTACAACGTTTTTACCTCCACGCTGAATGCCACAGAGCCGTCGCGCGCACCCACGCGAACGCACGCGCACGTGCACACGCACGTGCACACGCACGCGCCCGCACATACGCACGCGCTTGCAAGCGATCTTTGATCAACGCGTGAGCTCCAAGATGAACGACTCCAGGCGAAGCCCCCGCTTCGCAAAGTTTGTGCGGCATCGCCGGGCGAGCGGAGATCCTCCGCTGTCGACGGATCTCCGCTGCTGCGGATGACGACGACGATGATGATGACGATGACGACGATGACGATGATGATGACGATGATGACGACGATGATGATGACGATGATGATGACGATGATGATGATGATGATGATGACGATGATGATGATGACGATGATGATGATGACGATGATGATGACGACGATGATGATGACGATGACGACGACGATGATGCAAATGGAAAAAATTGTTGATCCGTAAATAATGACGATGTTTATGATTATTATGCCTTTAATTGTGCGTGTTTCTTTCTTTCATTTTAGCAGGTAAGGTGCCACTGCTGAGATGCTCTGGCCATCACGAATGACAGATCAGCCATAGAGACCCACAGAGACCATAGAGACCCACACGAGACCCATACCCACATGACCCATATGAGACCCACATGAGACCCACAGAGACCCAGAGACCCACATGCCCATAGAGACACCCACACTCATATGAGACCCACAGAGACCCAGACCCATACAGATGACAGAGATCCACACCCACACTCATAGAAGACCCACAGAGACCCATAGAGACCCAGAGAACTCATAGAGACCCACAGAGACCCGTAGAGACCCACAGAGACCCGTAGAGACCCACAGAGACCCATAGAGACACTCATAGAGACCCACAGAGACTCATAGAGACCCACACTCATAGAGACCCACAGAGACCCATAGAGACCCACAGAGACCATAGAGACCCACNGAGACCTATAGAGACCCACAGAGACCCATAGAGACCCACAGAAACCCATAGAGACCCATTGAGACCCACATAGACCCATAGAGACACACCATAGAGACCCACAGAGACCCAGACCCACAGAGACCCATATTCCAGAGACCCACAGAGACCCATAGAGACCCACAGATGACTCATAGAGACCCAAAATAACTATGATAGCTCAACCACAGAGACTCATAGAGACCCACAGAGACCCATAGAGACCACAGAGATCCAGAGACCCACAGAGACCCATAGAGACCCAAAATAACTATGATAGCTCAACCACAGAGACCCATAGAGACCCAGACTCATAGATACCCACATAGACGCATAGAGACCCAAACTCATAGAGACCCACAGAGACTCATAGAGACCCACAGAGACTCATAGAGACCCACAGAGACCCATAGAGACCCAAAATAACTATGATAGCTCAACCACAGAGACCCATAGAGACCCAGACTCATAGAGACCCAAACTCATAGAGACCCAACTCATAGAGACCCAAACTCACAGAGATCCAAACTCACAGAGACCCAAACTCATAGAGACCCAGTCTCATAGAGACCCAAACTCATAGAGACCCAAACAGAGACCCAGACTCATAGAGACCCACAGAGACCCATAGAGACCCATAGAGACCCAGACTCATAGAGACCCACAGAGACCCATAGAGACCCAGACTCATAGAGACCCACAGAGACCCATAGAGACCCATAGAGACCCAGACTCATAGAGACATAGAGACCCAGACTCATAGAGACCCAAAATACCTATGATAACTCAGCCATAGAGACCCACAGAGACCCATAGGGATAGCGCACTGTGTGTGGAGCGGTGGTGTAGTGGTTAGCGCACTGTGTGTGTGTGGGAGCGGTGGTGTAGTGATTAGCGCGCTGTGTGTGTGTGGGGAGTGGTAGTATAGTGGTGAGCGCACTGTGTGTGGGGGGAGCGGTGGTGTAGTGGTTAGCGCGCTGTGTGTGTGGGAGCGGTGGTGTAGTGATTAGCGCGCTGTGTGTGTGTGGGGAGCGGTGGTGTAGTGGTTAGCGCGCTGTGTGTGTGGGGGAGCGGTGGTGTAGTGGTTTGCGCACTGTGTATGTGTGGGGAGCGGTGGTGTAGTAGTTAGCGCACTGTGTGTGTGTGTGGAACGGTGGTGTAGTGGTTAGCGCACTATGTGTGTGTGGGGGAGCGGTGTGTAGTGATTAGCGCGCTGTGTGTGTGTGGAGTGGTGGTGTAGTGGTGAGCGCACTGTGTGTGTGGGGAGCGGTGGTGTAGTGGTTAGCACGCTGTGTGTGTGTGTGGGAGCGGTGGTGTAGTGGTTTGCGCACTGTGTATGTGTGGGGAGCGATGGTGTAGTAGTTAGCGCACTGTGTGTGTGTGGGGACCGGTGGTGTAGTGGTTAGCGCGCTGTGTGTGTGTGGGGAGCGGTGGTGTAGTGATTAGCGCGCTGTGTGTGTGTGTGGAGCGGTGGTGTAGTGACCGGTCCTGACCCCCCCCCTAGGTCGACTCAGCATCAATTGAGTATCTGGTGCGGTGTGTAAACATCACCCCTAGGGAGACAAAGGCGGTCGGGCGTGGTGTTGGCCACCCACCGCCTCGTGTGCCAGGGTGCCGCCTTCATAGGCGCTGCTGCTCGCTAACAGCACTTGCCCCTACAGTCTGTTAAAGGCTATACTCGGTGATGGGGACCTTTGGCTTTGTGCGTGTTTGTGCATTCCGACAATACACGCAAGACGCACATAATTTACGGGCTGAATATATTTAATATAATTAAGTTGCCCGTGGTAATGAGTGGCTTTTCGTGTCGAAGATAAAATTGACTTTCTAGCAGCGGTAACTGAAGATAATATCATGAAGGTGGCAACTAAAACAATTAAATAATCTTGCATCCCACCTTGACCCCTCGTACCGTCAATCAGAGGTCGCAACCGGGTACCCGATACCCGTACCCTACCCGATACCCGGCTATTTGCGACCCTGGTGCGGCCGGGTACGGGTAAGGAATCAAAACCCGTTTGCGACCTCTGCCGTCAATCCACTGCTGGATATTAAAAAGAAGAAATCTCGAAGGAGGGAAACCCCNGTCAAGCCACGCCCAGCGTGACATCATCGGCTGAAGATGCGTAATGACGTCACCAAGCCCGACCATTTTAACCTCCCGTCCAGCGACACACGTGCGAGGAACGGAGGTTAAGATGAGATATGTCGGAAGATTTATTGATACCGGTGGAATCCGATGTATTTGAAGGTATCATGTAGGACATCTGTAGGTTCTTGCAGCACATGCGATGATGAGTCCATATGTGTCTGTGTGTGTATGTTCAACTTCTTTTGCACCGTACGTAGCGAGTCATGCTAATTAGCAACACTCCCATAGACTCAACACTGCCCATAGACTCAACACTGCCATAGACTAACACTACCCATAGACTCAACACTGCCCATAGACTAACACTACCCATAGACTAACACTACCCATAGACTAACACTTCCCATAGACTAACACTACCCATAGACTCAACACTGCCCATAGACTAACACTACCCATAGACTCAACACTACCCATAGACTAACACTACCCATAGACTAACACTACCCATAGAATCAACACTGCCCATAGACTAACACTACCCATAGACTCAACACTACCCATAGACTAACACTACCCATAGACTCAACACTTCCATAGACTAACACTACCCATAGACTCAACACTGCCCATAGACTAACACTACCATAGACTCAACACTACCATAGACTAACACTACCATAGACTAACACTACCATAGAATAACACTGCCCATAGACTCAACACTACCCATAGACTAACACTACCCATAGACTCAACACTGCCCATAGACTAACACTACCCATAGACTCAACACTACCCATAGACTAACACTACCCATAGACTCAACACTGCCCATAGACTAACACTACCCATAGACTCAACACTACCCATAGACTAACACTACCCATAGACTAACACTACCCATAGAATCAACACTGCCCATAGACTAACACTACCCATAGACTAACACTGCCCATAGACTAACACTACCCATAGACTCAACACTACCCATAGACTAACACTACCCATAGACTCAACACTTCCCATAGACTAACACTACCCATAGACTAAACTTAAGCCCATAGACTCAACACTACCCATAGACTCAACACTGCCCATAGATCAACACTCGGGTCAGCTGCGGGGGGGGGGGNTCCCAGCATAGCGCGCTAACCGCTGCGCCACCGCTCCCCCAGCATCTCACACACCAACGCATATCTCTGTTCGCAGCCTCTCTCTCACACACACACTGCAATTCACAGCAACCACAATAGTGAATTAGCATATTGATTAATACACTCTGGCTGGCCAAGAGAGAGACAGAGAGACAGACAACGACAGACAGAGAGAGAGACAGACAGACAGACAGAGACAGACAGAGACACAGACAGAGAGAGACAGAGACACAGACAGAGACAGACAGATAGAGACAAACAGAGAGAGACAGAGACAGACAGACAAAGACAGAGAGAGACACAGAGAGAGACAGAGAGAGAGACAGACATAGAGAGACAGAAAGAGAGACACAGAGAGACAGAGAGAGACAAAGAGAGGACACAGAGACAGACAGAGCGAGAGAGAGAGACAGACAGACAGACAGAGAGACACAGAGAGAGAGAGACAAACAGAGATAGAAAAAGAGAAACACAGAGAGAGAGAGAGACAGACACAGACAGAGAGAGAGAGACAGACAGAGAGAGAGACAGACAGAGACAGAGACAGACAGAGAGAGACAGACAGAGACAGAGGCAGACAAAGAGAGAGACAGACAGAGAGACAGAGACACGTGTCTCTCTGGCGCATTGACCGCTGGTGGGTGCCCGTGCCACCGTCACGGGCAGTGCCCACGAGGACCGAAACGCGACGTGACCCCCTTGGCACCAATCCCTCCAAGCTCTGCGGTCCTCATCTACAGTAGGAGTGGTGAGCACAACAACAACAACAAGGTCGGACACATCGCCACGATGGCTAGGAGATGTTAACTACCTCGCCTGGTGTGCAGGAGGTCGTGGGTTCGATCCCGACCCTGACGCCTGCTGTATATTTGGAGTTTGCGTGTCTCTCTCTGATCATCATCACGGTGGCCAGGAGATGTTAGAACTGCGTGGTAGCCACACTCAGTGTGGGACCACGCACTGAGTGAGTGGTACCACACTGATGGCTCTGATGGGCCGCTAGATGCTTTTTTGGGGGTGCTCCCGCCCCACCCCCAGTCTCCCTGCAGTAAAACAAATGTAATTTTCTGATTATTGCATTATCAGGGGGAAACATATTGGCTCGCGTATAACGATATTTGATCGTAATTGAATTATGGGATAATTGGAGTTCTTAAATAAGTACGGTTCGGAAATTATGAACGTTTATTATCTATTTATTGTTGTTTACTGCGAATACTCTACGCCGCTTTGTCGTCGTAAGTGGCTCGGCCCACGGACTACGACAAACACATCCACAGCCACCGAGTGCCAGGCTAGGTGCACCTTGAGGCCGCCACGGTCGGAGGCTCGCTGCTGGCCAGAGGTCACGGGACAGACCTGCAGGTGCCGCGGTCGACTGACTGAGATGACTGGCAGATGCACCACCAGCTGTAGCCCCTACTGTGCCAGGCTAGGTGCAGGAGGTCACGGGACAGACCCAGCAGGTGCCATGGGATGGCTGACCGAGATGACCGGTAGATGCACCCAGCTGTACCCCCTACTGTGCCAACTTGCTGCGTTTTATCCAGCCGGCACTCCGCTCGTTGTTGTGAGCGTCGCTCTTCGCCCTCCGTTGTTGCCGGAGGAGGCGACTGCCCTCCAACTGCACAGTAGCCTCACTGTGCACCTAGCCTGGCACCCCCCCAGTAGCGTCCTTCACGAGCCTCCTCCTCCACAGAGGCCGATCTTGACACCGCTGGTACCGCTCATCGGCAAGTCCACTCAGCTCCACGTCCTCCTGTACCACATCACTCCATCTCCTCTCTAGCCCGTGATTGCACAAGACAAAGATGCAGATCCCCATATAAACGTACACGACTTTGGGTCAAGTGCTGTTAGCGAACACCTGTGAAAGCCGGCACCGTGTGTGATGTACGTTGACCTTCTTTCGTACCGTACGTAGCCAACCGTGCTAATCGAAGGTGTGGGGGGAGGTCAATAAACTAAAGATAAATAGCAGTTTTTTTTTGTTTAATTTGTTGTCCTTCCCGCACGGTACACGAGGGGGTGGGCGGCCAGCACCACGCCCGAGCGCCTTTGTCTCCCCAGTGGCGATGATTGTTACGCACCGCGACAGGCGACTCGTTTGAGGCCGAGTTGACCCTGGGAAGGAGGCCCAGGACCGGTTCAGAGAATCGTCACTGATGGTGGTGGTGCTGGTGGTGCTGGTGGTGGTGGTGCTGGTGGTAGTGCTGATGGTGGTGGTGCTGGTGGTAGTGGTGGTGGTGGTGCTGGTGTTGGTGGTGTTGGTGGTGGTGGTGGTGGTGCTGGCGGTGGTGGTGTTGGTGGTGGTGCTGGTGGTGGTGCTGGTGGTGGTGCTAGTGGTGGTGCTAGTGGTGGTGCTGGTGGTGGTGGTGCTGATGGTAGTGGTGGTCTGGTGCTGGTGGTGGTGCTGCAGACACACACCCAGACACACAGACACACCCAGACACACCCAGACACACACAGACACACCCGACACACACAGACACACACATACACACATACACACACACACCCGGACACACACATACACACCCAGACAGACACCCAGACACACACATACACACCCAGAAACACACCCAGACACACACAGAAACGCACAGAAACACACAGACACACCCAGACACACACAGACACACCCAGACACACACCAGAAACACACAGACACACACACAGACACCCAGACACACCCAGAAACACACAGACACACCCAGACACACACACACACACAGACACACCCAGACACACACAGACACACCCAGACACACCNGAAACACACAGACACACACAGACACACCCAGACACACACACAGAAACACACAGACACACCCAGACACACACACAGAAACACACAGACACACAGACACGGACAGAAGCCCAACGCACTTCAATAACTTAATGACGTCGCAGTAATTGATTGCTGGAATGAAGTGCGTGCGTGTTTTGTGTTTTTTAACGACCGCGCCGTTCGCATAATTAATCCATTATTGAGGAGCTTCGCGCTCGGTATCACCGCAGAACACCCTGGCGTGCACATCACGTAGCGACAGCCTCATCTCCCTCCTCCTCCCTCCATACCTCTCGCCTCCATACCTCTCGCCTCTAACCCCCTTCCTCCATCCCTCCCCTCTCTCCCCCATCCCTCCTTCCTCATCCTCCCTACCCCATCTACACCTCCTCTATCGCTTCCTCCATCCCTCCCTTCCCCCNTCCCTCCCTCCCCATCCCTCCCTCCTCCATACCTCTCGCCTCCATATCTCTCGCCTCTACCCCTCCCTTCCTCCATCCTCCCCTCCCTCTCCATCCCTCCCCCTCCCTTCCTCTCTCCCCCATCCATCCATCCCTCCCACCCCCCCTCCCTCCCCATCCCTCCCCCTCCTTCCTCCATCCCTCCCCCTCCCTCCCTCCCTCCCTCATCCCTCCCTCCCCCATCGCTTCCCCATGCCTCCACCCCCCCACTCTCCTGACGCGGTGACGCCCGTTCTGTGAAGCTGCCGCCACGAGGTGAGAAGCGAGAGACAGAGAGACTTTTTGACTTTTAAAACCAATCAATTGTATTGCTGCCAGCAGCAACAGCACTGGAGCCGCGTTCAAGTTCAGTTTCATGTATTAGGTGTAGCCCTGTGAGCCATTCGGCTCTTGAATCGGGTGCAACCGCAACAAACAACAAATAAACACATAAACAAGTAAACATCTTAAAGTGAATATGTGACTGAGTGCAAACAGAAAAACCCAGGAAAGACAGAAAAATATTGCAGAAAAAAAAGCACCGTACACCAACGCTGTGTGCAAAAATCCCAGTGGGATGCAAGTCAAACAACAACAATAACCACAAGACAACTTAGATTAAGGCCATCAATCTTACTCCGTACTACAACAAACAAACATGGTCAAAACAAAAANCTTTTCGAAAATCACCAAAATAAAGCCATGAAAGCAATGAAACAGTGATCATAGAACTGTGACGGAATTTTCACGATAAATTACATAAACAACATGTACTAGCAAAACCCTACAGCCATAGCTGGCTGCATGAGTCACTCCACAACAGCAGGAGCATCAGTCGGAGTATCAACATTTTTCAATGCACCATTAAGCACACTAAATCAAAAACAGATCATACTTTGCAGCGATCATCCGGAGCGAAACATTTATTTTAGGCCACTGAATTGTAGTGGCAGCTAGGGTGTACAACTCCTCTAGAGCAGTTTTGAGTGAAGATCTCATAGGTTCGATACGGGATCGCCAACATCGAGCGCAGCAACGTCGCGATCGCAACCCTCGCCACGTGCAACGCAAGGACCACGTGGGCCACGTCACGGACCACGTGGGCCACACCGCCACGTGCAACGCAAGCACCGTTTGTGTTGGTGCAGAGGGCTCGACCCGCCCCCACCGTGCAAGGAACAGGGCACGCGCGTCCCGGCACCGCAGTGGCACGAGGCGTGCTCCAGCCCGAGCCACCGCCGGGCAGCCATCGTCCGTGTCGCCTTGCGTCTTCTTTTTGAGGGTTTTGTAAACTGCCATCTTTGCTTTGGGCGATGTTTGCATGCGCGTTGGGCTTCTTTCGCCCCGTGCGTAGCCAAGCGCGGTAGTCGGAGGTGCGGGGGTTAAGGACAACGCACAAAGGCGCAGTTCTTAAGAGACGGTCCTTGTCAATCGAGACGATGGCGATTTAAAAGCGCATCGCAGCCTCCCGCTGGATTCCTAACGTCGGAGGGGAAGAACGTTCCAGACGGCCGCCGAAGCAGCACATCTGACAGCGCGCACGCGACGCTGAGGATGACCGCGCGAGTTGGCTGGTTGTTTATGGTTTATAGCTCCTCCCTCTCTCTCTCTTTGAGTGACTTTTAAACAACTTTTATTGCGCCAGCAGCAACAGCACCGGAGCCGATTTCGATACGAAACACACAAAGTCACCAGCAACACAAATAAAATAAACGCTGTAAATCTACGCGCTGTGTCGCTAAATGCACCGCGCACAACACGAAATAAAAGTCACGTGGTAGTGGTGGTTGTGGTGGTTGTGGTGATGGTGGTGGTCATCGCGCACGCCACGGTGACGAGCGAGCGCTTCAGAAGGTGAACACCACGAGGGTGCCGTCCACGCTGGTACAGAGAGAGGGGCTTGTCCGGCTCCCCAGTGGATAGAGAGAGAGGGGAAGGGGTAAGGAAAGCAGAGCGAGACATCTTTTGTTAAATGTTTAATTTAAAAAGGAGGGGGGGGTGGGTGGGTTTACATAAAGCAAAGCATTTTTAAAAAACGAAATGATGAACGAAGCAAAGTGCCGACTACACCGAGCATCTTCTTGTTTCCTCTGATCGTAAAAAAAGCGAGAGAGCGAGAGAGCGAGAGAGGGATGTGTCTGCTCAGTGTGACAACGCTCCAGACGTCTTAACACCATCGATCTAAATTTAAATTGACGCAGAGAGAGAGAGAGGAGAGAGAACTCGTCTTGAAGCTAACATCACGGGGCGTTCGTTGACACAAGCCGCAAAGCTTAATCGAACCACGTATCATCAAATAAACTCAAATATATATTTGACTAAACAATTATTTTTTCCCCCCAGGTAAGACTCAGTGAGATGTAGAGAGCTTTTTCAGAACGAATTGGCTATCACAAACGAGAGCTCAAACGAAGTGGCTAATCGTCCCCATTATCATCATCACTGCGTGGAAATCTCTAGCAGCAGGCAAATACTCTCAACTCGTGACGGTGACTCGAAAGGTGGAGAGGGGGACCGGAGAACCCGGAGAAAATCCACGCGACCGCGGAGAGACGCAAACTGCAAATATACAGCAGCAGGCGTCAGGGTCGGGATCGAACCTACGACCTCCTGTACACCAGGCGAGGTAGTTAACATCTCCTAGCCCCGTGATGATGATGAGAGAGAGACACGAAAACTCCAAATATACAGCAGCAGGCCTCAGGTCGGGATCGAACCCACGACCTCCTGCACACCAGGCGAGGTAGTTAACATCTCATAGCCACCGTGATGATGATGATAATGAGAGAAATAGACGCAAACTCCACATATACAGCAGCAGGCATCGTCAGGGTCGGGATCAAACCCACGACCTCCTGCACACCAGTCCACTCAGCTCCACGTCCTCCTGTACCACATCACTCCATCTCTTCCCTAGCCCGTGCCGCGCCCGTTTAGCCCCTCTATCCGGCCGAACAAAAGCTGTTTATGCATGCGGTGGCTGGGCATGCCCAGATCTTTCAAGGATTTGTGAGCTCCTCACACAATCCAGCCTGGTTAAACCCAGGATGGATCGTAGACAGGCCAGCCTAAATGTTTCCAACCGGCGAAGATGCTCCATTAGGGGGGTCCAGGTTTCGCAAGCGTAGAGAAGGGAGGGAATGACTGTGGCCGAGAAGACCTGAAGCTTCGTTAGGAGCGACAGACCAGGTAGCTTCCACACAGCGTTACGCAACCGATGAAAATATATTTCCGCTCGACTGATTCGGAGTGAGACCTCTGCTGTTAAACTGGAGCCGGTCATAAGCACACTGCCCAGGTATGGGAAACTCTCCACTCTCTCCACTACTGCCCCATCACCGATTGGGAGTTGTGGGAGTGGAGTGTCCGAAGGTACAAAATACTCAGGCAAGTGCTTAGTTTTGGTGGGGCTGATGGTAAGGCCCCACTCTTAGTGGCACGCTCCAGTCTCAGCAGCAGCGTCTCCAACTCCTCTTCTGAATGAGCAGCTATTACCAAATCATCGGCATACATAACGTGGTTGACCAACAGGGAGCCATCCCTTGATCGCACCCGGTCGTCGATCAGCCTCCCATTATATCACACAGACACACACACAGACACACACACAGACACACACAGACACACACAGACACACACACACACACACAGAGAGAGACAGAGAGTGCATTACAGAACCCACGGTTTTTATCACGGAATGCTTTAAGTGCCAATCAAAAAGGGATCTTCTCTAATTGCTCGGGTTAAATATAAGTGGCGGCAACGCGGCGAACGGCGGGACGAGATGGTGTGAGCGTAATTAAAGTTTAAATGCGCAGTAATGGTCTTAATTTTAAAATGATAATTGCCTGCCATATGGAAAACACGCGCACGCGAAGACAAAGACGCCCCAGATAACCTTAACAGACATTTTGGGGCGAGTGCTGTTCGCGAGCGGCACCTACGAAGGCCGGCACTGTGGCACACGAGGGGGTGGGTGGCCAGCACCACGCCCGGCCGCCTTTGTCTCCCCCAATGGCGATGTTTACTACACACCGCACCAGGTAACTCATTTGAGGCCGAGTCGACCTAGGGAGGAGGCCCAGGACCGGTTTCAGATGATCGTCACTCGATGGTGTTGGTGGCCGTGAACGGGAATCGAACTCAGGGTGCAAGATTCGAAGTGTACACACCGCACGATAGAATGCGAATCTTTAATGATCCCGGAAAAATCCGATGAGCTATGAATGCCGGATCAGAAATACTCATTTGAGGCCGAGCCGACCTAGGGAGGAGGCCCAGGACGGCTTCAGATAATCGTCGCCGGTGTCGGTAGCCCCTGAGCGTGAGTCGAACCCGGGTTCGTCGGGTTCTTAGCGTAGCGTGAGCGCTAACCGCTGCGCCACCGCTCCCCACACACCCCACAACATTGTTCAGCCTTGGGGGTGCCACTCGCTACGTGCTCAGGCTGTAACGGGGGGAGGGGGGGGCATGTTTGTCTGTGTGTGTGTGGTGACGGCCTTCACAGCGGCGGCCTTCACAGCGGCGGCCTTCACAGCGGCGGCCTTCACAGCGGCGGCCTTCACAGCGGCGGCCTTCACAGCGGCGGCCTTCACAGCGGCGGCCTTCACAGCGGCGGCCTTCACAGCGGCGGCCTTCACAGCGGCGGCCTTCACAGCGGCGGCCTTCACAGCGGCGGCCTTCACAGCCGCTTGTTGCTGACGGCACGTGGCCCACACCCGCCCGCTGTGCGAGACTGCGGAGCAGCGTCGCCTTCTCGTCCGGGCGGAGTCGAGATGCGTTACCAGCGTCGATTCGAACTCCCCTCCTCCTCTCCTCCCCCTCCTTCTTCCCCCTCTACCCTCCCTCCTCCCCCTCCTCCCCCCCCTTACCCCTCCTCCCCCTCCTCTTTCCCCCCCCCTCCTTCCCCCCTTTCCCCTCCCCTCCCTCCTCCCCCTTCCCCCCCCCTTACCCCTCCCTCCTCCCCTCCTCCTCCCCCCTCCTNTCCCCCCTCCCCTCTCCCTCTTCCCCCCTTACCCCTCCCCTCCTCCCCCCTTACCCCTCCCCTCCCCCCCCCCTTCCACCCCCTCTACCCCTCCCCTCCCCCTCCTCCTCCCCCCTCCTCCTGCAGGCTACAATCTCAACTGCGGGGTTAATGGCAACGGTGATTGTGAACGTCGCGGGAACGTCGGGGGAACGTAAACACATTCCTGCGGAGGGAGCTGGTAGGAACTTCGGGTTGCTCGGTCAATGGCCAGGGTCAACGGCGGCGTGGTGTATTCCGCAAATGTGTGAGGGCGGGCACAAGCCGGCGTGAGTAGGTTAACCGTTGAGTTTTATAAGGGCACCACGGGGTGACCAGCCCCTCCCCACCAGCAAGACCCCTCCCACCCCCACCCAGCCCACCCTCCCCACCCAGCCCCTCCCCCTCCCCACCCACCCCCACCCTCCCCACCCTCCCCTCTCCACCCAGCCCACCCCTCCCATTTTTGGATGCACGACGGACGGACACAATAATCCCCTGTGGCTGGTGGAACCAGGAGGTTCCTACCAGTATAAGTGTTCACATGTTTTTGAAGCGCCCTGGATGCGGCCCTTGTGTCGGTGGCGGTGAGCTGGAGTCGAACTCGGACTTCGGGCTTCGTAGCGATGACCGTGGACTGACGCTCCCTATACCGCCGCGAGCCAAAGATGCCCCGTGTAGTCTTCACAGACTGCTGGGGCAAGTGCTGTCAGCGAGTGACACCTATGAAGGCCGGCACGGTGGCACACGAGGGGTGGGTGGCCAGCACCACGCCCGGCCGCCTTTGTCTCCCCAGTGGCGATGTTTACTACACACCGCACCAGGTACATCATTTGACAAGCCACACATCCAGGGTGACAATCCAGAGCCGCTTGATTATTTCCGCGCTGCGAAACGCCGGCGGGAAGTAGACACAATTATATAATTATATATTCCTATAATTATATTTCACGTCAAAGACAAGCAATGGCATCCATGAAACAATGGCTCAGAGCACACTGTGTGTGTGTAGGGGGTGGCGCAGTGGTTAGCACACTGTGTGTGTGGAGCGGTGGCGCAGTGGTTAGCACACTGTGTGTGTAGGGGGTGGCGCAGTGGTTAGCACACTGTGTGTGTGTGTGGGAGCGGTGGCGCAGTGGTTAGCACACTGTGTGTGTGTAGGGGGAGCGGTGGCGCAGTGGTTAGCACACTGTGTGTGTGGGGGAGCGGTGGCGCAGTGGTTAGCACACTGTGTGTGTGTAGGGNGGAGCAGTGGTTAGCACACTGTGTNTGTGTGTGGGAGCGGTGGTGCTGTAGTTAGCACCTGTGTGTGTGTAGGGGAGCGGTGGCGAGTGGTTAAACCTGTGTGTGTGTGTGGGAGTGGTGGTGCAGTGGTTAGCACACTGTGTGTGTGTAGGGGGAGTGGTGGCGAGGTGGTTAGCACACTGCGTGTGTAGGGGGGAGCGGTGGCGCAGTGGTTAGCGCGCTGCGCTACGAACCCGGCCACTCAAGTTCAATTCTCATTCACGGCCACCGGTCGTGGGCCTCCCTAGGTCGACTCAGCTTCAAATAAAAACCTGATGCGGTGTATAAACATCGCCACTGGGGAGACAAAGGCGGCCGGGCGTGGTGCTAGCCACCCACCCCCTCGTGTGCCACCGTGCCGGCCTTCATAGGTGTCACTCGCTAACAGCACTTGCCCCTACAGTCTGTGAAGGCTACACGGGGGATCTTTGTCTTTGTGGAGGGAGAGCGTGCAAAACCATTTTCCTTTTATTATCTGCTAAACCGTAGCCTCGGCTCCAGATCTGTCAACTTTACATGCTCCTTACTTAAGAAAATCGTTCCGTCGCCAAACACAATCGCTCTATTCTAAATAGCAAAATAATTTCTTTAGAAATTTCTTGAGAAAATAATTTGTTGAGAATTTTGTTGTTGATGTCTGTTACCCCCCCACCCTCCGCGCCCCTCCGATTAGCGAAGTTGGCGACGTACGGCGCAGAAGAAGTTCAACATGCACACTGCCCATAGACTCAACACTGCCCATAGACTCAACACTGCCCATAGACTCAACACTGCCCATAGACTCAACACTACCCATAGACTCAACACATAGACTAACACTGCCATAGACTCAACACTACCCATAGACTCAACACTGCCATAGACTCAACACTACCATAGACTCAACACTACCCATAGACTCAACACTACCCATAGACTCAACACTGCCATAGACTCAACACTGCCCATAGACTCAACACTACCCATAGACTCAACACTGCCATAGACTCAACACTGCCCATAGACTCAACACTGCCCATAGACTCAACACTACCATAGACTCAACACTGCCCATAGACTCAACACTGCCCATAGACTCAACACTACCATAGACTCAACACTACCATAGACTCAACACTGCCCATAGATTCAACACTGCCCATAGACTCAACACTGCCCATAGACTCAACACTGCCCATAGACTCAACACTACCCATAGACACAACACTACCATAGACTCAACATTACCCATAGACACAACACTACCCATAGACTAACACTGCCCATAGACTCAACACTGCCCATAGACTCAACACTGCCATAGACTCAACACTGCCATAGACTCAACACTGCCCATAGACAACACTGCCATAGACTCAACACTGCCATAGACTCAACACTGCCCATAGACTCAACACTGCCCATAGACTGAACACTGCCATAGACTCAACACTACCCATAGACTCAACACTGCCATAGACTCAACACTGCCCATTGACTCAACACTATTTATAGACTCAACACTGCCATAGACTCAACACTGCCATAGACTCAACACTATTGATCAACACTACCCTAGACTCAACACTGCCATAGACTCAACACTACCCATAGACTCAACACTGCCCATAGACTCAACACTACCCATAGACTCAACACTACCATAGACTCAACACTACCCATAGACTCAACACTACCATAGACTCAACACTGCCATAGACTCAACACTGCCCATAGACTCAACACTACCATAGACTCAACACTACCATAGACTCAACACTGCCATAGATTCAACACTGCCATAGACTGAACACTACTCATAGACTCAACACTGCCATAGACTCAACACTGCTATAGACTCAACACTGCCATAGACTCAACACTACCATAGACTGAACACTACTCATAGACTCAACACTGCCATAGACTCAACACTGCCATAGACTCAACACTGCCATAGACTCAACACTGCCATAGACTGAACACTACCATAGACTCAACACTGCCATAGACTCAACACTGCCCATAGACCATGCCATAGACTCAACACTGCCATAGACTCAACACTACCTAGACTCAACACTGCCATAGACTCAACACTGACTCAACACTGCCCATAGACTCAACACTGCCCATAGACTCAACACTGCCATAGACTCAACACTGCCATAGACTCAACACTGCCATAGACTCAACACTCCCATAGACTCAACACTGCCAGACTCAACACTGCCATAGACTCAACACTGCCATAGACTCAACACTGCCATAGACTCAACACTGCCATAGACTCAACACTGCCATAGACTCAACACTGCCATAGACTCAACACTGCCATAGACTCAACACTGCCATAGACTCAACACTGCCATAGACTCAACACTGCCATAGACTCAACACTGCCATAGACTCAACACTGCCAAGACTCAACACTGCCATAGACTCAACACTGCCATAGACTCAACACTGCCATAGACTCAACACTGCCATAGACTCAACACTGCCATAGACTCAACACTGCCATAGACTCAACACTGCCATAGACTCAACACTGCCATAGACTCAACACTGCCATAGACTCAACACTGCCATAGACTCAACACTGCCATAGACTCAACACTGCTCATAGGTGCAGCCTCGCGGTCTCTCGAGACTGGTTCTCAGGAGGGTGCTGCTCCATCGGGAGCTGTGCCGCGCGTGCCATGTGCCGTGATGTTTGGCCCTGCTTGCGCTCCCTGCGCAGCCGACCTGCTCACTGTGACGCGAGTAGGACGCGGAGCCCAGAGACATCCACCCAGCCCCCTCCCTCCATCCTCAACTCCCACTCCACCCTATCCTCCCCCTCACCCACCCTCCCCCTCCCCTCCACCCTCCCCCTCCCCTCCTCCCACCCCTCCCCCTCCCCTCNACCCTCCCNTCCCCTCCCACCCCCCTCCCCTCCCCCCCCACCCTCCCCCCTCCCCCTCCCCTCCCCCCCCCCCCCCCCTCCCCCTCCCCCTCCCCTCCCCCCTCCACCCTCCCTCCTCCCCCTCCCACCCTCCCCNTCCCCCCCNTCCCCCTCCCCCTCCTCCCCCCCCTCCCACCCTCCCCCTCCCCCTCCCCTCCTNACCCTCCCCCCTCCCACCCTCCCCCTCCCCCTCCCACCCTCCCCCCACCCCCCCCANCCCCTCCCCCCTCCCCCCANCCCCCTCCCCCTCCCCCCCCCTCTCACCCTCCCCCTCCTNCTCCCCCTCTCACCCTCCCCCTCCCTCTCCNGCCCGCTTTCCTCGAAACCAAGTTTCCACTTCCTCCCCCCCGCACGCTCTAACCGTGGCTATCAATTGCCCCGTGCCAATTGGCCAATTAATTAGCTTCAATTAGACGGCTCGCCGATCGATGGCGACTCTGATGCGCCCTCACGCACGCGCGCGACTTCAAGGGCTCGTTGCAGTTTTTCCTTCTCCCCGCGGTGGATACGAGATCGTGGGTTCGATCCCGACCCTGACGCCTGCTGCTGTATATTTGGAGTTTGCGTGTCTCTCTCTCATTATCATCACGGTGGCTAGGAGATGTTAACTACCTCGCCTGGTGTACAGGAGGTCGTGGCTTCGATCCCGACCCTGACGCCTGCTGCTGTGTATTNGGAGTTTGCGTGTCTCTCTCTCTCATTATCATCACGGTGGCTAGGAGATGTTACTACCTCGCCTGGTGTGCAGGAGGTCGTGGGTTCGATGTTGAGATGTTGACTACCTCGCCTGGTGTGCAGGAGTGTGGGTTCGATGTTGAGATGCTGACACCTCGTCAGGTGTGCAGGAGGTCGTGGGTTCGATGTTGAGATGTCGACTACCTCGCCTGGTGTACAGGAGCTCGTGGTTCGATTTGAGATGTTGACCACCTCGCCTGGTGTACAGGAGGTCGTGGGTTCGATTTGACTACCTCGCCTGGTGTGCAGGAGGTCGTGGGTTCGATGTTGAGATGTTGACTACCTCGCCTGGTGTGCAGGAGGTCGTGGGTTCGATTTGAGATGTTGACTACCTCGCCTGGTGTGCAGGAGGTCGTGGGTTCGATGTTGAGATGTTGACCACCTCGCCTGGTGTGCAGGAGGTCGTGGGTTCGATGTTGAGATGTTGACTACCTCGATCCCTGATGCCGGCTGTATATTTGGAGTTTGCGTTTCTCCCCCCCCCCTCCCCCGTGGTGGTGGCGTAGATTTTTCTCCGGTTTTTCCCTCCACATTTAGAAACAACATCAGGCGTTCACAGTATTTGGCTGCTATACAATTCCACATAGTGAGCCATTTATAATTGGGCTATCGTTTGTGGCCAGGTCGCTTCTAAAAAATAAAAAGCAATATAGCTCAGTGAATCTTTACCTGGTATAAATGTAATTGTTTTTGTGTAGTAGGTATAGTATCAACAGTTCGTTAACGACTCAAAGAAAACTTCAAGCGTTGGAGAGTTCGCTGCTTCCCGATAGCCCCGCTCTGCTAACACAGCAGTTCACTCGATCGCGACCCACACACAGCATCGGCAGCAGCAACATCGCCAACGCCGCTGTGAAACCTCCGTCTGAGACACAGCGGCGGTGCCTGCCTTAGCGATGATCGCCCTGTGCCACACAGGGGCAGCTGCCACTGGGGTGCCCCCGAGCTAGGCCACACAGAGCCACATTGCTCCCCTGCTGTGGAACTAGCGCAGGCCCCTTCCCCATAGGTCTGATCTTAAAGGTGCATTGAAAAATGTTGACAATCTGACCGATGCTCCTGCTGTTGTGGAGTGACTCATGCAGCCAACTATGGCTGCAGAGTTTGGTGGTACATGTTGTTTACGTCGTTTATTGTGAAAATTCGGTCACAGTTCCTATGATCACTGTTTCATTGCTTTCATGGCTTTTTTTGGTGATTTTGAAAAGTTTTCGGTTTGGCATGTTTGTTTGTTGTAGTACAGAGTTAGACTGATGGCCTTAATCTAATTGTGGTTGTTGTTGTTTGACTTGCATCCCACTGGATTTTTGCACACAGTGTTGTACGGTGCTTTTTCTGCAATATTTTGCTGTCTTTTCTTAAATTTTCTGTTTGCACNATAGTCACTTTAAGATGTTTTCTTGTTCATGTTTTTGCTTTTTTGTTTGTTGCGGTTGCACACGATTCAAGAGCCGAATGGCTCACAGGTCTATGCCTAATAAATGAAACTTGAAAACTTGACACTTGAGGTCGAGCCTTTAAAACGAGTAGCTGCTTCCGTGTGCAGTAAACGGCAGGCACCCACCCTCTGGTACACGTGGCGGCCTTAACAGGTGCTCGCTAACAGCACTTGTCCCCAGGAGTGTTTAAGAACCAGACGGGGACACCTTTGTATTTGTGAATTCCATGATTATACTGTTAGTTTTTCGGTAAAGTCACGTAGGTAAAAAAATGAAATTAAAATTAATAAAAATAAAATAATAAAAATCACGACGTTTCAAGTGATACAGCAATTCTGGCTGTGACGTCCCACCTGATGACGGAGACTTGTGTTGCCTCCGAAACGTCGTGATTTTATTATTTTATTTTTATTTCATTTTTTACCTACGTGACTTACCGAAAAAACTAAGAGTATGAATCATTGCAGTCACGAAAGCTTCAAATCTAGAATTCCATGATCTTTTGATGAGAGAAAAAAAAAACGTGTAACATTGTATTGCTACAAAAAAAACGACTGTCAGATTCATTGTTACGTCTGCAGGCAGCTAAATGATAAACGCGTGGGGAAATTGCCCGTGAGATCTGGAGAAACGTTTCGAGAAAAAAGTCATCTGAAGTAATAAATATATATACACACACAGGCACCAACTTTATATAAATAAATGACAATTGCGAACTTTCACTTCGCAAAGAAGCAATTTGAGAATGCATCACGGTGTAATGTTGCGGTGTCCTGTAGTACAATGGCTTACCGAGCCCTCGATTTGCCATGGCTAGGTCGCTCCTGAAAACGAGTCTATGGTTCAGCAGCGTGCCTTAAAACCGGTAAAATAAAATAAATAGTCGTACTAGGTTTTTTGGGGGTTTTTTTAGATTCGAAGTTTTCGTGACTGCAAGGATCCATACTCTTTGTTTTTTTTCGGTATAAAGTCACGATGAAGGTGGTGGCAGTGATAGTGGGCGTGATGACAGTGGGGGTGATGGGATGGTGGTGGTGGGGGGGGTGGAAGAGGTGGTGGAGGAGGAGATGGTGATGGTGGTGGTGGTTGGTGGTGGTGCTGATAGTGAGGGTAGTGGTGGTGATGAAGGTGGTGGCAGTGGTGGTGATGAAGGTGGTGTCGGTAGTGGTGTTGGTGTGGCGATGATGACAGATCGGTGACAGATTGGTGCGGGCCAGGGTCGCGCTGTTCGTCTGTCACCCCAAACCACCTCGCGTTGTACAACAGCAGCAGCAGCAGAAGTGGTGCTGGTGGTGGTGTAGTGGTGGTGGTGGTGGTGATAGTGGTGGTGGTGGGTGTGGTGCAGATTGGTGCGGGCCGGGTCGCCCTGTTCGTCTGCAGCCTCCGCGAGCTGCTGCTGCTGCGGCGGTGGTGGTGGTGGTGGTGGGGGTGGTGGGGTGGGGGTGGTGGTGGGGTGGGGGTGGTGGTGGTGGTGGTGGTTGGTGGTGGTGGTGGTGGGGTGGGGGTGGTGGTGGGGTGGGGGTGGTGGTGGTGGTGGTGGTGGTGGTGGTGGGGGGGTGGTGGTGGTGGTGGGGGTGGTGGTGGTGGTGGTGGTGGTGGTGGTGGTGGTGGGGGTGTGGTGGGGTGGGGGTGGTGGTGGGGGTGGTGGGGGTGGTGGTGGTGGTGTGGTGGGGGTGGTGGGGGTGGTGGTGTGGGGGTGGTGGTGGTGGTGGTGGTGGGGTGGTGGTGGTGGTGGTGGGGTGGTGGGGGTGGGGGTGGTGGGGGTGGTGGTGGTGGTGGTGGTGGGGGGGTGGTGGTGGGGTGGTGGGGGTGGTGGTGGGGTGGTGGTGGGGTGGTGGTGGTGGGGGTGGTGGTGGNGGTGGTGGTGGTGGTGGTGGTGGGGGTGGTGGTGGGGGTGGTGGTGGGGTGGTGGGGNTGGTGGTGGTGGGGGGTGGTGGGGGTGGTGGTGGTGTGGTGGGGGTGGTGGTGGTGNGGGTGGTGGTGGGGGTGGTGGTGGTGGAGAAGGCGGTGGTGGTGGTGGTGGTGGGTGGAGAAGGCGGTGGTGGTGATGGTGGAAATGGCCGCGGTGGTGCCCATAGTGGTGGTGGTTGGTGATGGTGGTGGTCGTGTTGGTGGTGGCCGTGGTGGTGGCGATGGTGGTGGTGATGGTGGTGGTGGTGGTGGCGATGATGATTTCCAGCGGCGGCGGTGGCAATTTGCAAAGGGGCATTAACATTCGCACTGCACTTGCAGATGCTGGAAATGCCATCTGTGTAATGACGCCCTAATAACAAAGGCAGAAAATATGACTGGCGCAGACGCATGGTCGCGTGGATGAGCGCGATAAGTGCGGTAATCTAAAGCGTTTAGAGTCGAAACGGGCTTGGGGAGGAGCGGTGGGGGTGGTGGTGGGGGTGGCGGTGGTGGGGGGGGTGGGGGTGGTGGTGGGGTGGTGGTGGTGGGGGTGGTGGTGGTGGGGGGTGGTGGTGGTGGGGGTGGTGGTGGGGGTGGTGGTGGGGTGGAGGTGGTGGTGGTGGTGGTGGGGTGGTGGTGGTGGGGGTGGTGGGGTGGANTGGTGGGGGTGGGGGTGGTGGGGCGGTGGTGAGGATGGGGGTGGTGGTGTGGGTGGTGGTGGTGGGGGTGGTGGGNAGGTGNGTGGTGGGGGTGGTGAGGGTGGGGTGGGGTGGCGGGATGAGTGCCATTAAACTCGCCACAACTTGAGATCCCTGAGAAGGGGGGGGGGCTGGTGAGGGGGGGGGCGTGTCCTCGGAATGGCCCACAACGGCAACGTCGGACAACTGAACACGGGCCAGATGAGTTTCTGGCTTTTTGCAGGAACCGGTGGCAGATATATAAAAAAACAAAAGCTGAAATGCCGTAATAGAAACTCTGCTTTATTTGTTTCTTCCGGTAAAGTCACATGTCCTCCTGAGGACGATGGCTTGTGTTGCGATCGAACGTCGCGATTCATTCGTTCTTATCGTTTCTACCACGTGGCTTTACCGAGAAAATCACGACGTTTCGGAGGCAACACAAGGTGGGACCGTCACGGCCAGATTTGCTGTACAGCAAATCTGGCTGTGACGGTCCCATCTGATGACAGAGATTGTGTTGCCTCCGAAACGTCGTGATTTGTATTATTTTATTTTTATTAATTTTTATTTCATTTTTTTACCTCCGTGACCTTACCGAAAAAACTAAGAGTATGATTTCCTGCAGTCACGAAAGCTTCAAATCACGACTGTTCTTGATTTGTACCAGGTAAGGCACCGCTGAGATGCCCGTGGCTTCTGTCAGAACCGAACTTGGCCCCATCACAAATCAGCTCACGAAGTGGCCCTTCTCATTTCATCGCCGCGTGGAAATCTCGAGCAGCAGGCAAAACTTCGAACGCGTGACGGTGAATCGAAAGGTGGAGGGGGAACCCGGAGAACCGGAGAAAATCCACGCGACCACGACGAGAGAGAGGAGAAACAACAAACTGCAAATATACAGCAGCAGGCGCCAGGGTTGGGATGGAACCCACGACCTCTGTACATCAGGCAGGTAGTTAACATCTCCTAGCCCCGTGATGATGATGAGAGAGAGAGCACGAAACTCCAAATATACAGCAGCAGGCCTCAGGGTCGGATGGAACCCACGACCTCCTGATACCAGGCGAGGTAGTTAACATCTCCTAGCCACCGTGATGATGATGAAGAGAATAGAAAACTTACATATACAGCAGGCGTCAAGGTCAGGATCAACCCACGACCTCCTGTGTACCCGGCGAGGTAGTTAACATCTCCTAGCCACCGTGATGATGATGAGAGAGAGAGACACGCAAACTCCAAATATACAGCAGCAGGCGTCAGAGTCAGGATGGAACCCAGGACCTCCTGTAGACCAGGCGAGGTAGTTAACATCTCACCACGGGGAGAGAGAGACACCACAAATTCCAAACATACAGCAGGCGCCAGGGTTAGGATGGAACCCTAACCTCCTGTAAACCAGGCGAGGTAGTTAACATCTCACCACGTAGAGAGAGAGACACGCAAACTACAAATATACAGCAGGCGTCAGGGTCGGGATCGAACCCTAACCTCCTGTATACCTGACGAGGGAGTTAACATCTCCCAGCCACCGATTGCTTGGGGAGATCTTCATCCAGCAGCGGACAGATCATGGCTGCTGCTTCTGATATCTCAGTTGCACACTTACACCATCACAGCCATGGAACAAAGAGACGTTCTTACATTTCAAATGCTCGCCGTGAGTAGCAGTGTGGCGTAGAGGGCTGTTGAGAGGTAGCACGCGAGATCGCCTCGCCCTTAAAACACATTCCTGCGGAGGGAGCTGGTAGGAACGTCGGGTTGCTCGGTCAACGGCCTGCAGGGTCAACGGCGGCGTGGTGTATTCCGCAAATATGGCCGACTGTGAGGGCGGGCACAAGCCGGCGTGAGTAGGTTAAACGTTGAGTTTTATAAGGGCACCACGGGGTGACCAGCCCCTCCCCACCCAGCCCCACCCTCCTACCCCCCCCAGCCCCTCCCCAGGGGGTGGTGAGCGAGGGGGTGGGGGCGATGGGGTGGGGGGGTGCGTTCACGAGGCAATGAATTGGCGCGTGGCACGCGCACGCACCGCCAAGTCGCTCATCTGAGTGGCAGCCACCACTTGCGTGCGTGTGTGGTGCGTGTGTGTGTGGTGTGTGTGTGGTGGTGTGTGTGCGCGTGTGTGTGTGCGTGTGTGCGTGTGTGTGCGCGTGTGTGCGCGCGTGTGTGCGTGTGTGTGTGCGTGCGTGTGTGTGTGGTGTGTGCGCGTGTGTGTGCGCGTGTGTGTGCGTGTGTGTGCGTGTGTGTGCGTGTGTGTGTGCGTGCGTGTGTGTGTGCGTGTGTGTGTGTGCGTGTGTTTGCGTGCGTGTGGCGTGTGTGTGTGTGTGTGCTGTGCTGCTTTTTAGTTTTAGTGGCTGCTAGACTTCTGTGCAGCCCCATGGGCTTGCAATTTGCCAACACGCTGTTCCGGCATCGGCACATCCACGCAAACATCGTGGATGGACGGCGGGTCCAAGCAATAACATCTGCTGCACTATAAAGTGACGGAACAGCGGATGCGAGCCCATGCCGCTGACACCAGCACCTACCGTGGAGCTGATCTACCCACTGACCATTGGGCTTGTGTCTGTAAGATGCGCCTGCCATTCTGGTGGTCTTGGTCCTGGTCCCATCTGTGGTCCTGGTTCCGCACTCTGAGAATCACTGCTCTAGAGAGGAAGCCCTTTCTGCCAGCGGTGGCGCGAGTGAAACATTGCATGGACTGAGCCTTTACCATTTTACATTTCAGCTCCTGCGAGTTTATTAATTTAAGCGTGAAAATACCTCGATTTATAAAGCGTGGCACAGGCGTCAGGATACTTACGGCTATGTAAATAGTTTGTTAACACCGGCCTGAAAACACATTCATTTGTTAATATATTTTCTTATTATTGTGATGTTATTTTTCGTCTTCTCTTCCTTTTCCAGGGGCCATTTGTAAAACTCGGCCAATAACCGCAACTGATCGAGGCAAAGCAAAGTTGATTAATGTTCAAAGAATACACGTGTCATCTGTTTTCTTACCTTTTCTTCTTAAAAAGTCCCGAATTAATTTTCAAAAAGATAATTCGTGCGCGCGTACTCCAGTCGGTTTTAACATTTAAATTAAGCGATGCGTTACAAATTAATTAAATAACCATTACCCCGTGGTGCCCGTATAAAACTCAACGTTTCACCTAATCACGCCGGCTTGTGCCCGCCCTCACAGTCGGGCATATTTGCGGAATACACCACGCCGCCGTTGACCCTGGCCATTGACCGAGCAACCCAACGTTCCTACCAGCTCCCTCCGCAGGAATGTGTTGTAGCTGCTCATGATAGAGCTGCTGACCCAGAGCTATGAATGCTCCGATACGCGTGCATTGTCTTTGTTCTGTTCGCCCTTTGGAACTGCCTCTCCTGGTGAACTCAATGTCGGCGAGATCGCAGATTCAGAGTCTTCGGGCCTTCGAATGCCGAGCTCGCACACACAACAACAACAACAAACAACAACCGCCATTCGCCACTAAGTGGCGGTGACGTCACCACGACGCTTGTGCCAGGCCATGTGCACCTTGAGACCACGTGAAGTGTCGAATGCCTGTTGGCAGGAGGTCACGGGGCAGACCCAGCAGGTGCCACGGGTCGACAGACTGAGATTACTAAGATGACTGGCTGATGCACCACCTGTGCCCCCTACTGTACCAACTTGCTGTGCTTTAGCCACCCGGCGCTCCGCTCGTTGTTGTGAGCGTCACTCCTCCGCCCTCCGTTGTTGTTGGAGGGCGACTGCCTCCAGCTGCCCAGTAGCGTCCTTCACGAGCCTCCTCCACAGAACACACACACACAGACGCACGCACACACACGCACGCACACACACACATGCACACACACACACAGACGCACACACACACATGCACACACACACACACACACACACATGCACACACACACACAGACGCGTGGAGCATCTCCTGCCTTCCAGCACCACGCGGACCATGAAGGAGGGACTCACTGAGTCTTTGAACCCAACGGTGGTTAATGAATGATGAGAGTGTACTCGTGCATGATACGGCTGCTCTTCACAATTGCACCCAGTACAAAGGAAATGAATCCTTGACAGTTTAATTCGCGTTTCTCTTACTACCCACTCCCCAACCAACATCTCGAAATCTCTTCCCCCCCCTCTCCATCTCTCGCTCCCGCTATTTTTTTTTACGATCAGAGGAAACAAGAAGATGCTATGGTTTAGTCGGCACTTTGCTTCGCTTTGCTCTTTATGTGCTCCCCCCCCCCCCTTTTAAAATGAAATATTTTAGGGACTTTTCTAATGTGAAACAAAATCAATCTGCGCTTTCTTCGTAGACACACACATCAAGACGAAAAAACACGCTCTCTACCCCTCTCTCTCTACCCCCCCCCTCTCTACCCCCCNTCTCTCTCTACCCCCTCTCTCTCTACCCCACCCTCTCTACCCCCTTTCTCTCTACCCCCTCTCTCTCTACCCACCCCTCCTCTCTACCCCCCCCTCTCTCTCTACCCCCTCTCTCTCTACCCCTCTCTCTCTACCCCTCTCTCTCTACCCCCTTCTCTCTACCCCTCTCTCTCTACCCCCTCTCTCTACCCCCCCTCCTCTCTACCCCCCTCTCTCTACCCCACCCCTCTCTACCCCCTTTCTCTCTACCCCTTTCTCTCTACCCCTCTCCCTCTCTACCCCCCCCCTCTCTCTCTACCCCCCCCCCTCTCTACCCCCTTTCTCTCTACCCCCTCTCTCTCTACCCCCCACCCCTCCCTCTCTACCCCCTCTCTCTCTACCCCTCTCTCTCTACCAGAGGCGGTTTCTTCATTAGGGCGATTGGGCGACGCACCACCAATGTCATTCAACCACAGAGTCACGCTAGCCGTCACTGCAGCCTCTGGATATAGTCCAATCAGCGTCATGTCACGTTCTGTGGAGTACCGCCTCTTTTTGGGGATTTCACTCCGGCTGAGAATCGCCCCGAGTGCCCCATAGACTTACATTCAAAGATGTTTTTTTTCGAACGGCGGGCGCTGCAATGCATTCTCTATGGCTTCCGGGAGGGCTCGCCCTAACGTGCTTACGTCATCATACGTAAGCACGTTTCAGTCAACAATATTATTTGTTGCCACCTAGTGGAATCTTTAATAAAATAAACTTGAGTGGTTTGTTTTAATAGTGAGTATAGAAACAAACAAGATGTATTGTCATTAATATTAAAGAAGTGAAGTTGCCTTTACATGCTTAAGCTGTTAATTTATCCATTGCATGGGTGGACCTTATCCTTATCAATCATCCAGACATTTGCCCCCCCTGAGAGATTTTGCAGGAGCCGCCACTGCTCTCCACCCCCCCCCNTCTCTCTACCCCTTTCTCTCTACCCCTTTCTCTCTCTACCCCTCTCTCTCTCTACCCCCTCTCTCTCTCTCTACCCCTCTCTCTCTACCCTCTCTCTCTACCCCCCTCNCCTCTCTCTCTACCCCTCTCTCTCTACCCCCCCCCTCTCTCTCTACCCCCTCTCTCTCTACCCCTCTCTCTACCCTCTCCCTCTCTACCCCCCCTCTCTCTACCCCTTTCTCTCTACCCCTCCCCCCTCTCTCTACCCCTTTCTCTCTACCCCCTCTCTCTCTACCCCCTCTCTCTACCCCCTCCCCCTCTCTCTCTACCCCCCTCCCTCTCTACCCCCTTCTCTCTACCCCCTCTCCCTCTCTACCCCCTNACCCTCTCTCTCTACCCCCTCTCTCTCTACCAGAGGCGGTTTCTTCATTAGGGCGATTGGGCGACGCACCACCAATGTCATTCAACCAGAGTTACGCTAGCCGTCACTGCAGCCTCTGGATATAGTCCAATCAGCGTCATGTCACGTTCTGTGGAGTACCGCCTCTTTTTGGGCGATTTCACCCCGGCTGAGAATCGCCCCGAGTGGCCCCATAGACTTACATTCAAAGATGTTTTTTTTCAAACGGCGGGCGCTCCAATGCATTCTCTATGGCTTCCGGGAGGGCTCGCACTAACGTGCTTACGTCATCATACGTGCTTACGTCATCATACGTAAGCACGTTTCAGTCAACAATATTATTTGTTGCCACCTAGTGGAATCTTTAATAAAAGAAACTTGAGTGGTTTGTTTTAATAGTGAGTATAGAAACAAACAAGATGTATTGTATTTTTTTCATTAATATTAAAGAAGTGAAGTTGCCTTTACATGCTTAAGCTGTTAATTTATCCATTGCATGGGTGGACCTTATCCTTATCAATCATCCAGACATTTGCCCCCCCTGAGAGATTTTGCAGGAGCCGCCACTGCTCTCTCCCCCCCCCCTCTCTCTACCCCTTTCTCTCTACCCCCTTCTCTCTCTCTACCCCTCCCTCTCTACCCCCCTCTCTCTCTACCCCTCTCTCTCTCTTCTCTCTACCCCCCCTCTCTCTCTACCCCTCTCTCTCTACCCCTCTCTCTCTCTACCCTCTCCTCTCTACCCCCTCTCTCTCTACCCCCCCCCTCTCTCTCCCCCCCCCCCCCCCTCTCTCTCTACCCCCTCTCTCTCTACCCCTCTCTCTACCCTCTCCCTCTCTNCCCCCCTCTCTCTCTACCCCCTTTCTCTCTACCCCTCTCTCTCTGTACCCCTCTCTCTCTACCCCTCTCTCTTTACCCCCTCTCTCTCTACCCCCTCTCTCTACCCCCTATCTCTATCCCCTCTCTCTCTCCCCCTCTCTCTCTCTACCCCCTTCCCTCTCTACCCCTCTCTCTCTACCCCCTCTCTCTCTCTACCCCCTCTCTCTACCCTCTCTCTCTACCCCCCTCTCTCTACCCCCTCTATCTCTATCCCTCTCTCTCTACCCCTCTCTCTCTACCCCTTCCCTCTCTACCCCTCTCTCTACCCCCTCTCTCTCTACCCCCTCTCTCTCTACCCTCTCTCTCTCTACCCCTCTCTCTTTCTACCCCCTCTCTCTACCCTCTCTCTCTCTCNACCCCCCTCTCTCTACCCCTCTCTCTTTTTTTACGATCAGTGGAAACAAGAAGATGCTCGGTGTATTTGGCACTTTGTTTCGTTCATCATTTCGTAAAATGTTTTTTTTTTTAACGGGGCTTTATGTAACCCTCGCTCTCTCGCTCTCTCTCTCTCTNGTTCTGTCGCTCATTCTCTCGCTCACTCTCTCGTTCTGTACGTAGCCCTTCTCGCAGTCCGACGGCCTCCGACGGGTAGCTCATATCTGCCATGCAGAGCTCCCCGTCATCTGCCACCGAGCACACGGCCTCCTCCATCGCCCACTGCTCCCTGAAGGCCGGCACGGCGTGGGTCACCAGCCGCGCCGCATGGCGGAACTCCAGCCCACACACCCTGGCTCCGACCAGAGCACGGAAGATGCCCAGGCTGCTGGCCGGACGTTTCCCCTCCACGACCACCTTCCTTGCCATGTGCATGGCGAGCTTGGCGTAGCCGGCGAGCACGTTGACCAGCCCCTGAAGATGTTGGATCCATCACCCTTCGGGTGTCCAAAGAAGAGGAGCGTCGGGGAGATGTGGAGGCTGAACCTTAGTAGGATGTTTTTGAGGACCTTGAACAGCAGGCCAGGCTCTTGCACTCCACGTATTGGTGCGCCACCGTCTCCACTTTAACGCAGAACCGCACTCCGGGGACGTGTCGGTGAAGCGCGCCAGGGAGGCGTTGGTGGTGACGGTGCCGTGGGCGATGCTCCAGCCGAGGTCACCGATGCGGTTGTACGTCGGGCTGGAGTAGAGTTGCCTCCAGCGAGGCCTCTCCGGAGAGATGCAGGGCAGGGCTTTCCTCCAGGCATGGTCCTTGTGGCTCCTCAGGGTGTCCTGTTGGTGAACAGGACCATGTAGGAGTAGAACACCTTCCTCTTGACGTTTACGAAGTCCACCTCCGGTAGGTCTTCCAGCCGGTACAGGTCGTGATCCGCCTTCGCTTGTCGGCATTGGCGATGCAGCGGCACGACGGAGAGCTCCGGTGGAGGGGACCGAGAGGGCCTCGTCATCCCAACGCCGATGGGGGGGGGGCGTTCTCCCCGCTGCCGCTGAGAAGGCCCTTGGCTTCGGCCAGGATCCGGGCAGCCACCGGAGCGACTGCTGCCCCCCCGTCTTTGCGGCCATCTCGGCCGGTCCGAGCCACCGGCCCAAGCCACCGGCCCCCTCCCTTTCTCCCTCCGTCTCTCCCTCCGTCTCTCCCTCCCTTTCTCCCTCCGTCTCTCTTTTTTTTACGATCAGTGGAAACAAGAAGATGCTCGGTGTTTTCGGCACTTTGCCTCGTTCATCATTTCGTATTTTTTTTTCCCTCCGTCTCTCCCTCCGTCTCTCCTCCGTCTCTCCCTCCCTATCTCCCGACCGTGTTCAACGCAACAGCCGAGAGAAGCCGGACCTGGGACATTGCTGCGTTTCCACTCGCGGTCATTTTTTCTTTTTTCAATTCTCGAAACGCGGAGTGGTGGCGGTCGGCAGGGCGTGCATTTCCACATTTCCAACCCCCAAAGAAATAAATAGCAAGTTTCATGTCCGCAATTCCCAATCCCTACAACCACCACCACCTCCCCCGCTTCCAACCCCAGCAAAATTAAGATTAATTATACCCGCGCCTCAAACGCTTGTTTTTTGGAAAGAGCATCTGTTAAAAAAAAAATTACACCTATCCACCTATACCTTTATTAATTGCCTTTTTCATTGTATCCTTGTACACGCGCATATGCGTGTACAAGTGGTTCTAATGCGAGAACGCGTAATGGTTATTTAATTAATTTGTAACGCATCGCTTAATTTAAATGTTAAAACCGACTGGAGTACGCGCGCACGAATTATCTTTTTGAAAATTAATTCGGGACTTTTTAAGAAGAAAAGGTAAGAAAACAGATGACACGTGTATTCTTTGAACATTAATCAACTTTGCTTTGCCTCGATCAGTTGCGGTTATTGGCCGAGTTTTACAAATGGCCCCTGGAAAAGGAAGAGAAGACGAAAAATAACATCACAATAATAAGTAAAATATGACTTAACAAATGAATGTGTTTTCAGGCCGGTGTTAACAAACTATTTACATAGCCGTAAGTATCCTGACGCCTGTGCCACGCTTTATAAATCGAGGTATTTTCACGCTTAAATTAATAAACTCGCAGGAGCTGAAATGTAAAATGGTAAAGGCTCAGTCCATGCAATGTTTCACTCGCGCCACCGCTGGCAGAAAGGGCTTCCTCTCTAGAGCAGTGATTCTCAGAGTGCGGAACCAGGACCACAGATGGGACCAGGACCAAGACCACCAGAATGGCAGGCGCATCTTACAGATCACAAGCCAATGGTCAGTGGGTAGATCAGCTCCACGGTAGGTGCTGGTGTCAGCGGCATGGGCTCGCATCCGCTGTTTCGTCACTTTATAGTGCAGCAGATGTTATTGCTTGGACCCGCCGTCCATCCACGATGTTTGCGTGGATGTGCCGATGCCGGAACAGCATGTTGGCAAATTGCAAGCCCATGGGGCTGCACAGAAGTCTAGCAGCCACTAAAACTAAAANGCAGCACACACACACGCGCGGGCACACGCACCACGCACACACACACGCGCGCACACGCACACACACACGCGCACACACACACGCACACACGCACACACATGCACACACATACACACGAACACACGCGCACACACACACACGCACACACACACACGCACACACGCACACGCACACACGCGCACACCACACACGCACGCACACGCGCACACACACACACGCACACAAGCACACACGCACGCACACGCACACACACACACGCGCACGCACACACGCGCACACACACACGCACACAAGCACACACGCACCACATACACACACACACCACACACGCACACACATACACACACACACCCANACACCCACACACGCACATACATACATACACACAGGCGGGCACACACACACACGTGACACGCGCGCGCGCTCGCCGGGAAACCAACGTCGCATGAACGTTCGACAAACGTGAGGGAAGACGTTCGCGCGGGATTGCCACGCACACGGAACCCCCCCCCCCCCCCCCCCNTTCCCCCCCCCCCCNGGCTCTCGCTTGCCGTGATCGCGAAACGTCGGCGCGGTCCTTGCTGGGTTCGTGTTGAGGCGCTCGATTTATTGGGCGATTCGCCTCGCGAGCGGAACTATAAACAGACCCCCAATTACAGAGGCGCGTGCACACACCCCAACACCCCAACACCACCACCACCACTCCCAACACCACCACCACTACAACACCCCCAACACCACCACCACCCCAACACCACCACCACCACCACCAACACCCCACCCCACCAACACCACCACCACCACCAACACCCCACNAACACCCCACCACCACCACCAACACCACCACATCACCAACACCCCCACCAACACCCCACCACCACCACCAACACCCCAACACCAACACCACCACCACACACCACCAACACCCCCAACACCACCACCACCAACACCCCCACCAACACCCCACNACCACCACCAACACCACCACCATCACCACCCCACCAACACCACCAACACCCCCAACACCACCACCCCACCAACACCACCCCACCAACACCACCACCAACACCTCACCACCATCCACCCCACCAACACCCACCACCACCACCACCCCCACCAACACCATCCCCACCAACACCACCACCACCCCAACACCACCACCACTCCCAACACCCCCAACACCACCAACACCACCCCNACCAACACCCCAACACCCCCAACACCACCAACACCACCACCCCACCAACACCCACCACCCCACCACCAACACCCCAACACCACCACCAACACCCCCAACACCACCCCCACCAACACCACCACCACCACCCCANCACCACCACCACCCCACCAACACCCCAAAACCACCACCAACACCCCAACACCACCCCACCACCACCACCACCACCCCACCAACACCACCACCACCCACACCACCACCACCCCACCAACACCCCCAAACCACCACCAACACCACCACCACCACCCCCACCACCACCACCACCCNCACCCCAACACCACCACCACCCCCACCACCCCCAACACCACCACCCCACCAACACCACCACCAACACCACCACCAACACCACCACCAACACCACCACCCCAACACCACCACCACCACCCCACCACCAACACCCCAACACCCCAACACCCCCAACACCACCACCCCCACCACCACCACCCCCACCAACACCACCACCAACACCCCCAACACCACCACCCCACCAACACCACCACCACCACACCAACACCACCCCACCACCACCAACACCCCNAACACCACCACCACCCCCACCACCCCCACACCACCACCACCACCACCACCCCACCACCACCACCTCCTCCACCACCACCACCTACTCCACTACCTCCTCCACCACCACCACCACATCCACCACCTCCACCACCACCTCCACCACCACCTACTCCACCAACACCTTCTTCACATCCACCACAACCTACTCCACATCCACCACCACCACCTACTCCACCACCACAACCTCCTCCACATCCACCACCTCGACCACCACCATCACCTCCACCACCACCACCTCTTCCATCACCACTACCAGCAACACCGCCACCACATCCCCCTCCCCACCGCCCACACCTCCTGTAAGAAATAAAGAATCTTTGAAGCCATTCAAGCATTTCCCGAGAAAATATGTCGCGTTATTTATAGCGAAATATGCTCTCTCGCTCTCTCACTCTCTCTCTCTCCCTCTCTTCTCCTCTTTACTCGCTCGGCTACCCGCAGGATTAATGCATTTAGATTCTTCTTAAGGGGGAAAGGGAGGAGGAGGAGGAGGTGGTGGTGGGTTCAGAATTTTGACTCCAAACCCCTCCCGGTATTCTCGTTCACCGCCCCCACGTCTCTCACCTCTGACTCTCGTAGCGCATGCAGCGGGTCGCAATCGGGGGTAGTACGTGGACCCCTACGGGGGGTGGAGTACACGTGGGGACACTGAAATCAAGCAGAGCCACTGCGTAGTGTATAATGTAGTGTAGATAATATTTGACACTGAAATCAAGCAGAGCCACTGCGTAGTGTATAATGTAGTGTAGATAATATTTGACACTGAAATCAAGCAGAGCCACTGCGTATTGTATAATGTAGTGTAGATAATATTTGACACTGAAATCAAGCAGAGCCACTGCGTAGTGTATAATGTAGTGTAGATAATATTTGACACTGAAATCAAGCAGAGCCACTGCGTAGTGTATAATGTAGTGTAGATAATATTTGACACTGAAATCAAGCAGAGCCACTGCGTATTGTATAATGTAGTGTAGATAATATTTGACACTGAAATCAAGCAGAGCCACTGCGTAGTGTATAATGTAGTGTAGATAATATTTGACACTGAATTCAAGCAGAGCTACTGCGTAGTGTATAATGTAGTGTAGATAATATTTGACACTGAATTCAAGCAGAGCTACTGCGTAGTGTATAATGTAGTGTAGATAATATTTACACTGAATTCAAGCAGAGCACTGCGTAGTGTATAATGTAGTGTAGATAATATTTTACACTGAATTCAAGCAGAGCTACTGCGTAGTGTATAATGTAGTGTAGATAATATTTGACACTGAATTCAAGCAGAGCCACTGCGTAATGTATAATGTAGTGTAGATAATATTTACACTGAATTCAATCAGAGCTAGTGCGTAGTGTATAATGTAGTGTAGATAATATTTGACACTGAATTCAAGCAGAGCTACTGCGTAGTGTATAATGTAGTGTAGATAATATTTGACACTGAATTCAAGCAGAGCTACTGCGTAGTGTATAATGTAGTGTAGATAATATTTACACTGAATTCAAGCAGAGCTACTGCGTAGTGTATAATGTAGTGTAGATAATATTTTACACTGAATTCAAGCAGAGCTACTGCGTAGTGTATAATGTAGTGTAGATAATATTGGACACTGAATTCAAGCAGAGCTACTGCGTAGTGTATAATGTAGTGTAGATATTTTACACTGAATTCAAGCAGAGCTACTGCGTAGTGTATAATGTAGCGTAGATAATATTTAACACTGAATTCAAGCAGAGCTACTGCGTAGTGTATAATGTAGTGTAGATAATATTTGACACTGAATTCAAGCAGAGCTACTGCGTAGTGTATAATGTAGTGTAGATAATATTGACACTGAATTCAAGCAGAGCTACTGCGTAGTGTATAATGTAGTGTAGATATTTACACTGAATTCAAGCAGAGCTACTGCGTAGTGTATAATGTAGTGTAGATAATATTTGACACTGAATTCAAGCAGAGCTACTGCGTAGTGTATAATGTAGTGTAGATAATATTGGACACTGAATTCAAGCAGAGCTACTGCGTAGTGTATAATGTAGTGTAGATATTTACACTGAATTCAAGCAGAGCTACTGCGTAGTGTATAATGTAGTGTAGATAATATTTACACTGAATTCAAGCAGAGCTACTGCGTAGTGTATAATGTAGTGTAGATAATATTGGACACTGAATTCAAGCACAGCTACTGCGTAGTGTATAATGTAGTGTAGATATTTACACTGAATTCAAGCAGAGCTACTGCGTAGTGTATAATGTAGCGTAGATAATATTTAACACTGAATTCAAGCAGAGCTACTGCGTAGTGTATAATGTAGCGTAGATAATATTTACACTGAATTCAAGCAGAGCTACTGCGTAGTGTATAATGTAGCGTAGATAATATTTAACACTGAATTCAAGCAGAGCTACTGCGTAGTGTATAATGTAGCGTAGATAATATTTACACTGAATTCAATCAGAGCTACTATGTAGTGTATAATGTAGTGTAGATAATATTTGACACTGAATCAAGCAGAGCTACTGCATAGTGTATAATGTAGTGTAGATAATGTTACACTGAAATCAATCAGGGCTACTGCGTAGTGTATAATGTAGTGTAGATAATATTTGACACTGAAATCAATCAGAGGTACTGCGTAGTGTATAATGTAGTGTAGATAATATTTGGCACTGAATTCAAGCAGAGCTACTGCGTAGTGTATAATGTAGTGTAGATAATATTTGACACTGAAATAAAGCAGAGCTACTGCGTAGTGTATAATGTAGTGTAGATAATATTTGACACTGAAATCAATCAGAGCTACTGCATAGTGTATAATGTAGTGTAGATAATATTTGACACTGAATTCAAGCAGAGCTACTGCGTAGTGTATAATGTAGTGTAGATAATATTTGACACTGAAATCAATCAGAGCTACTGCGTAGTTTATAATGTAGCATAGATAATATTTGACACTGAAATTAAGAATAGCTACTGTGTCGTGTATAATGTAGTGTAGATAATATTTGACACTGAATTCAATCAGAGCTACTGTAGTGTATAATGTAGTGTAGATAATATTTGACACTGAATTCAAGCAGAGCTACTGCGTAGTGTATAAAGTACTCTATTTAATATGTGACACTGAATTCAAGCATATCTAGTATGTAGTGTATAATGTAGTGTAGATTATATTTGACACTGAAATCAAGCTACTATTTTTTCACACAACACGATATCGATCGCCAGACTGGTTACAGCCTTTGGAGCGGCTTTGCCGTTTTCGCCGGATCGGCCCGGGACAGCCGGATAATGTTGGATGCAGCCGGATAACCGACTATAAATTCACCAACAATTTAAATGTATAAAACGCTCCCTTAAACTAATCGTTGTCAGTGGCGCTATGCACCGAAAGGCGCAAAATATTTCAACGTCATCCAAGGAGAGAATGAAGTGAGAAAGACGTTTGAAAATAGCTAGCCAGAGAGAGAGAGATCGGAAAGCCATCTTTAACGAGGACACGTTTTTAGTCGAGATTTGAAGATGCGCTACGGAGTTGAGTTTGACTCTCACCCTCCAAGTGTCACGCCAAGAGACGGTGCTGACAGCGAGCAATGTGCAATCGGAGGATCTCAACGATACCTGATGTAATACACATTCCTGTCAACCTACACCTGTCCACCCACACGGTTTACCCCGTATTGTTGTACAGGGAAAATTAGTTTTCAGATTCATACGGCGTGCAGCCGTTTCAATACCGGCAACAATAAGTTTTTTTTTCTGGCAAATGAGGTACCAATGGTGTAAATGCTTACCCCGAGCTCTCATACTTTGATGGTGCGTTGTCTTTGAGTTGTGCGCCTTTTGGCGTCATCTGGTCCAACCCATGTGAGACTAGGCTCTAAGGAAAGCCGTCTCGGGTGTGGACCAATCAACTTCAAGGACAGTGCATACATTATCAGAGTTGTGGTTTTTGTTTGCATTATGACTGCAGGTATTGTGATCTATGCAAACATGACTCCTCTAAAAAGGTGTCAGTTTTGTTGCCAGATTAAAGGGTAAAAAAAACAATTAGTTTTTTTNCTATTTGTGTTTCTCCCTTGTGATGGGAATTTGTAGGATGAAGGATGAGATGTGTAAGTGTACGGGGTGCCAATTAGGTCTGAGTTGGTCTGTGATAATGTAGGGCACTGATAAGGGGTTGCAGGTATGAATATTCGTGGCTGGAGGACGTCATTGATGTAGGGCAGGGTAGGGGCTATAGTAGTAGCCAAATAAAGCGTTGAGAAACCACTGCCCTACAGCAAGACCATCTGTCTGTTTAACACGTAGGCTTTCATGACCAATATCATACATAATATAGGGGTATTTTCTCACAAATCTGTCTGTCCGCCTGATGAAGATAGCTGCAACTGTTGGTGAAATGACCGCGGGAAATCACTCTCTGCACGACTCGTTCCTACGCGACGTTCAATGTGTCGTAACCCTCCACCACCCGACACGGCCAATCAGTAAAAAAAGTGTCACGTTGACAAAAGACAAAATAGTTCACTACTTTAGCCCACCTGTGTTGAAGCGTGAAACCACAACATAAAAAAAAATTGAGTACGACGTTTCGCTGGTAATTGCATCCAGCATCATCGGGCAATTCGCCAGAATGCGTTTGTTAAATAGACTTGAACAGTCTGGTTTTTGCGCGTGTGTGTATCTACACATCGGTCTCCGGTTTTCAACCTCACCTGCACTCAATCTTCACTTTGGTTGTATTTTATTTGCACCGTTTTTGCCGTTCGCGTTTCTTTAATTTCGGGTGCGGAAAAAAAAGAACAGAATTGGCTCCAGGAGGAGATGCTGCCTGCTACTGCTGCCGCTACTACTGCTGCCGCTACTGCTGCTGCTACTGCTGCCGCTACTACTGCTGCTGCTACTGCTGCTACTACTGCTGCAGCTGCTACTGCTGCCGCTACTGCTGCTGCTGCTACTGCTGCCGCTACTACTGCTGCAGCTGCTACTGCTGCCTGTTACTGCTGCCGCTACTACTGCTGCAGCTGCTGCTGCATCCGAAGTTGGACCCACGAAAAGTGGAACCGACGGAGAGCCTAAGACGGAAGGTTGCACGTGGAAGAAGACGACCTGGAGATGGTGATGATGATGATGGTGATGATGGTGATGATGATGGTGATGATGATGATGATGGTGATGATCATGGATGATNGTGATGATGATGGTGATGGCGGTTATGATGGTGATGATGGTGATGGTGATTATGGTGATGATGGTGATTATGGTGATGATGATGGTGATGATGGTGGTGATGGTGATTATGATGATGGTGATGATGATGATGGTGATCATGGTGATGATGATGGTGATGATGGTGATGATGATGATGATGGTGATCATGGTGATGATCATGATGGTGATACCCGTCGGGCGCGTGCGATCAACACGGTTGTTCAATTGATAAGTGCCACGCGGTTTTTGGTCCACGTCTGTCCGTCCGATCCATCCGTCAGAGTCGTGTGACACCCACATTAAAAGCAGGGTCCTCCTGCTCCCTGGACACGTTGCTGCTCCACAGCCTTCGCTTTACATTGTAAAGACTCAGCAGCAGCAGCATCATCGTCAGCCGCGGTCAATCCCTGCTGGATGGAGACCTCCCCATGTCATCATCATCATCATCGTCAGCCGTGGTCAATCTAATGCTGCGTGAAGACTTCCCCAAGACATCACCACCATCATCATCATCATCGTCAGCCGTGGTCAATCCCCTGCTAGATGGAGACCTCCCCATGACATCATCACCATCATTCATCACCAGCCGTGGTATATCTACTGCTGGATGAACGCCTCCCAAGACATCACCACCATCACCATCACCATCGTCAGCCGCGGTCAATCCACCGCTGGATGGAGACCTCCCCAAGCCGCCGTCACCTCCAGCAAACAAAACAAAAGACGACCGCCGTTTTAATTTCTCGAGGGAGATTTTTGTTTTGTTTTCTGGAGCTGAGCCTTTATCCAGCAGTGGATTGGCCACGGCTGACGATGGTGGCGGTGTGGTGGTGATGTCTTGGGGAGGCGTTCATCCAGCAGTAGATTGGCCACGGCTGATGACGACGATGATGAGGATGATGTTGGGCAAAGAGAGAGACGCTGAAATGCATCTTCCACTCTCGTCTCGCTCCGCAGAGTGTGAAATGACACACACACACAGAGGCGGCGTTTCGCAGTGAATTATATTTCTCTGCTGCCACTGTGTGGGTGTGTGCACGTGTGTGTGTGTGTGCGTTGGTGTGTGTGCACGTGTGTGTGTGCGTGGTGTGTGCGTGGGTGTGGGTGCGTGTGTGTGCGCGTGCTTGTGTGTGTGCACGTGTGTGTGTGTNGGTGTGTGCGTGGTGCGTGTGTGTGCGCGTGTGTGTGTGTGTGTGTGTGGGTNTGTGGGTGTGTGCGTGGGTGTGGGTGTGTGTGCGTGTGTGCGCGTGCTTGTGTGTATGCGCGTGCGGTTGCTTGCACACAGAGCGCGAGAGGAGCCTCCATCACGCGGGTTCAATTGGTTGTGAAATAATAATAACAATACAAAATAATAATAAGTAAAAATAATAATAGTCATCGCGTAAAAATCACTGCCACAGCAGCAATGGGCTGGTCCGTGTCGCGGAAGATTCAACTCTCTAACTCGCCTACAAATAACAACAACGACGACGACAATAACGACGAGTCCACAGTTCTTCCGATTTACTCATTGGGAGATAAGAGAGCTGACGCGATATTCATCCTGAAACCCGCATACCAAGCGCTTCGACTCTTCCTCGGAGGGCGATGATGCCGCTGATGCCACTGCTGCTGCTGCTTTCCACTGGGAGGTTTGGCCGTGAGCTCCATCAGCTACTGAGAGTTTGGATTCGTGTGGGAGGGAGAAACCCAGAGACCCTGGAGACAACCCAGCACCGTGCCCGCCAACAGTGAAAAATGATAGAGGAGTCGTTAGTTTTTTCTTCTTGGTTCTTTCGGTAAAGTCACGTAGAAGGGAAGTAATAAAATAATAAAAATAAAACATAATAAAATAATTCTCACGACGTTTCGGCCACAACGCAAGCCTAAGACATTTTTTTTTTAGACTGTCTTATCGACAGACATGTTCTTCACCTGAGGACGGCTGCTTGCGTTGTGGCCGAAACGTCGTGAGAATTATTTTATTATGTTTTATTTTATTATTTTATTACTTCCCTTCTACGTGACTTTACCGAAAGAACCAAGAAGATGAATCCCTGCAGTCACGAAAGCTTTAAATAGAGTCGTTAGTTTTAAGGAATTCTAGATTTGAAGTTTTGTGGCAAGGATTCATTCTTTAATTCTTTCGGAAAGTCACATGGGTGAAAATAATTCACTGGTCAACACACTTTTTCTGGCATAAGGTATTCCAACGGTTTAAGGTAATTTTGGGGTGCTGATTCCAAATCTGGCATCAGTTTTTGTCTATCACATCAGGTTTTTGAGATATCAAATATTGCATTTTCAATAAAAACTGCGGAAGAAATTTAATAAATGTGGATATCTACATAAACTATATTGTAAACACACTATCCTAAAAATACAGCACCGTATTTAACACTAAAGCAGTCACTGACTCGCAACAACTTGCAATCATAAATGACAGAGTTAATTTCGGGTAAAATCAATGAAAATGGGGTATGCCAATAGCATAAAAATGAGATGTATGGAGCAAATCTGAGATCAGATTTGGAATCAGCACCCTGAAATTAGTCTAAAACAGCTGCAAAAGTCCAGGCCAGAAAAAAATGTTTTTTTTGTTGACCAGTGTTATATGTTTCGATTTAAAGCTTTCGCGACTGCAGGGATTCATCTTCTTGGTTCTTTCGGTAAAGTCACGTAGAATGGAAATAATAAAATAATTCTCACGACGTTTCGGCCACAACGCAAGCAGAGGAAATCAGAGAATCCGGAAGAACTCCACTACAGAGGGAGAGAATATAAACTCCACTCACTCTAAAAACTCACAGCCACAAAGACAAAGATCCCCCGTGTAGCCTTAACAGACTGTTGGGGCAAGTGCCGTTAGCGAACACCTATGAAGGTCGGCACAGCTCACGAGGGGGTGGGTGGTCAACACCACGCCCGGCCGCCTTTGTCTCCCCAGTGGTGATGTTTACTACACACCACACCAGGTGCTCATCTGAGGCTGAGTCAACCTAGGTGGAGGCCCATGACCAGGTTCAGATAATCGTCACCGGTGTTGGCCATGAGTCGGAATCGAACTCGGGTTCGGCGGGTTCGTAGCGCAGCGCGCTAACCGCTGCGCCACCGCTCCCACACACTCACACTCTGCAGAACAGGGGGAGAAACACACAAAGTCCACACACAAATTGCAACCCGAGTCGCGAGTGTTAACACTGCATTGCCGCCACTCTGCCGCCCATCTCTTCGACTCGGGTTGCGTGTGAACGGGTTGCACGCGAACGGGTTGCGTGCGAACCCGTTGCGTGCAACCGATCCCTCGGGGTGCACATCCCGGCCAAGAAGACTCGACAGCCAGACACTTCTGCACAAACCATCGCCGGCATTGGAAATCTGCCCGGGACAATTTTTTTTTTTAAACATGGGACGCAATTTATTTTTCAACCGTGTCTTCGCATGTAATCTTTATCACGATTCCTCCCTCACACCCACCAACCAACCCCCCCACCCTCCGGAAAAATTGATCGACGTCTTTGGCCGACCACGTCCACCGATTTCCCGTTGCGAGAAAGGGGAAGTTGTTTGATTTATGGAAAGTTAACGACGCCCATCTGTGCCAGACAGCGAAGAAGTTATTCGCTGTTTGGCAAAGTGCGTATTTTTTTTTGCATGTAGTGGTTAACAATATTATCATCATCATCACAGTCCATCGCTCGCAACGAACTTCCAGAGAAAATTTCGATTTAAAGCTTTCGTGACTGCAGGGATTCATCTCCTTGGTTCTTTCGGTAAAGTCACGTAGAAGGGAAATAATAAAACAATAAAATAAAACAATAAAAATCACAATTCTCACGACGTTTCCGCCACAACGCAAGCAGCCGTCCTCAGGTGAAGAACAGGTCTGTCGGGGAGACAGCGTCTGAATGGTGTCCGTCAAGTGTACGTGAGTGTGGGCCAGTGGTTAGCGCGCTGCGCTGCGAAACACGGCGACCCGAATCCGACTCCTGGCCACGAAGAACATCAGTGGAGAGTGGACCGCCGTCAATGCACCACGCGCCATGCAACACGTGGTGTCGGCAACGTCAATGCACCACGCGCCATGCAACACGTGGTGTCGGCAACGTCAATGCACCACGCGCCATGCAACACGTGGTGTCGGCAACGTCAATGCACCACGCGCCATGCAACACGTGGTGTCGGCAACGTCAATGCACCACGCGCCATGCAACACGTGGTGTCGGCAACGTCAATGCACCACGTGCCATGCCTTTCCAAGGGCAGCTTCACACACTGACGTCCAACGATGTCACTGCACGTAGACGAACACTGCCCATAGCCTCAGCGCCGCACCTCCCGTTAGCATGTTCGGCTACGTACGGTGCGAAAGAAGTTCAACGTGCACACTTACACACACACTGCCCATCGACTAAGACTGCCCATAGACTCAGTGCTGCACCTCTGAGTTGCACGGTTGGCTACATAGGGTGCGGGAGAAGTTAAAAATACACACTTACAGGAACTGCCGCCCATAGGCTAACACTACCTATTGATTCAGCACTGCACCTCCAATTAGCACGGTTGGCCACGTACCGGTGCGAAAAAAGTTCAAAGTACACACTTACATACAAACAGCTGGAAATGACCCCCCACCGCGTCCCCGCCACCCCTGCCCCCTAAACAAAAAATGACATTTGCAAGCCTCCACCATAAAACAAAAAAATTCTTTTTTTGTCTTTCCAAGAGCTTCCCCCCCCCCACCCATGTTTCTAATTTGCCATTTATGAGCCGCGATCAATTCCGTCAAAAGAGGCTTTGCCTTGTTTACTGCGCCTCACGATCGACCGACACAACGACTGTTTCTCTCCCCGTCCGAGCCGCCCACGGCTCCACTTTCATCGCTACCCCCCCCCCCGCCACCCCCCCCCCGGACAGGACAGACGGATTGGTTTGAAGGGGAGCGGCGGTGGGAGCGGTGGCAGTCCGTCATAGACACTCGACATCCGTGTCGGGGCCAGCTCCGAGCACCGTCCGCTGGCGAAGGGAAACCCTCTGCCAAGAAGGCACGCGGCCGACTCGTCCAGACAGAGAGTAAAGACACGTTCATGAACTAAACTGAGATATTGGTTTTTGATTTGCAGGTATGACCCCTCACTGAGCTACGGAGGGTTTTTCAGAAGCGACCTGGTCCATCACGAACGATGGCGCAGCCAGGTGGCTCGTCCGTCGCGTGGAAAATTCACGGCAGCCAAAGAATCTAGACGCGTGGCGTTGATTCTAAACGTGGAGGGGAAAACCGGAGGACCCGCAGAAAAATCCACGTGGCCACGGGGAGAGACCGATCACTCCAAATAATAGCAGGCGTCAGGGTTGGGATTGAACCCACGACATCATGCGTACCGGGCGAGGTAGTCAACATCTCATCACAGGGAGAGACACCGCAAACTCCAAATATACAGCAGGCGTCAGGGTCAGGTTGAACCCACGACCTCCTGCGTACCGGGCGAGGTAGTCAAATCCACCACAGGGGAGACACNGCAAACTCCAAATATACAGCAGGCGTCAGGGTTGGGATTGAACCCACGACATCCTGCGTACCGGGCGAGGTAGTCAACATCTCATCACAGGAGAGAGAGATACGCAAACTCCAAATATACAGCAGGCATCAGGGTTGGGATTGAACCCACGACATCCTGCGTACCGGGCGAGGTAGTTAACATCTCACAGGGGAGAGAGACACGCAAACTCCAAATATACAGCAGGCGTCAGGGTTGGGATTGAACCCGCGACATCCTGCGTACCGGGCGAGGTAGTCAACATCTCATCACAGGAGAGACACGCAAACTCCAAATATACAGCAGGCGTCAGGGTTGGGATTGAACCCACGACACCCTGCGTACCGGGCGAGGTAGTCAACATCTCATCACAGGGGAGAGAGAGACACGCAAACTCCAAATATACAGCAGGCGTCAAGGATTGAACCCACGACCTCCTGCGTACCAGGCGAGGTAGTTAACATCTCCCNTGCTTTCCCCGTAGCCTTTGTCCAAATAGCAGTTGCTTGTGGTGGGGTACAGTGGAGGCACTGCCAACTGGGGGCCCCTTCCACCAGCAGTCGTGTGGGCAAGCAGCTGCAGGGCTGCGCTTTTACCTTACAGGAGCGTGGGTGGCAGTGCAGTGTTAACGCGCGTGCCTCGCAGCAAGAAGCTCCGCAGTTCGATTCCGGACTCGGGTGACTTTCTGTGTGGAGTTTGTATGTTCTCTCCCTGTTCTGTTGAGTGGAGTTTGTATGATCTCCCCTGTTCTGCAGAGTGAGTGNAGTGAGTGAGAGTGAGTGTGTATGAGTGTTCTAAGTGTGAGTGAGTGGAGTATGTGTGGGTGAGTGGAGTTTGTATGATCTCCGCCTGTTCTGCAGAGTGAGTGAAGTTTGTATGATCTCCCCCTGTTCTGCAGAGTGAGTGAGTGGAGTTTGTATGATCTCCCGCTGTTCTGAGTGAGTGAGTGGAGTTTGTGTGATCTCCCCCTGTTCTGCAGTGAGAGTGAGTGGAGTTTGTATGATCTCCGCCTGTTCTGCAGAGTGAGTGAGTGGAGTTTGTGTGATCTCCCCTGTTCTAAAGTGAGTGAGTTTGTATGATCTCCCCTGTTCTGCAGAGTGAGTGAGTGGAGTTTGTGTGATCTCCCCTGTTCTACAGAGTGAGTGGAGTTTGTGTGATCTCTGCCTGTTCTGCAGAGTGAGTGGAGTTTGTATGATCTCTGCCTGTTCTGCAGAGTGAGTGAGTGAGTGGAGTTTGTATGTTCTGCCCCTGTTCTGCGTGGACTTCCCCCCAGTTCTCCGCTTTCCTCCCGACAGCTACAACAACAACAACAATAAACTCCATGCAATGCAACTGGTCTCCACCTAAGCATCCAACTTTAAAAGGTCACCTGGCAAATCACTCAATCGGAATTCACAATATTTATTCATACCGGAGGAATCCGATGAGCCATGAAGCTCTTTAATAACAAATGTCCAGTAGGGCCACGTGGTCAAAGCGTTACAACAACAAACACAATAAAATAAATTATTTTACAAAATAAAATTATTTTATTTTATAAAATAAAATAATTTTATTTTCTATCGACGTGACTTTACCGAAAAACAAAGATATGGATTCCTGCAGTCACGAAAGCTTCAAATCAACAAACACAATACAACACAAACACGACAGTAGTGTAAAGCAGCAGCAGCACCCTCCTGTGAGTGGTGAGATGTTAACTACCTCACCTGGTATGCAGGAGGTCGTGGGTTCGATCTCAACCTGACGCTGCTGTATATTTGGAGCTTGCAGTGTCTCTCTCTCTCTCTCCACTGGTTACGTGGACTTTCCTCCGGGTCCTCCGGTCTTTCCTCCGCATTTAGAACCAACGTCACGCGCTTCAAGTATTTGGCTGACGCTATAAATTTCCACCGATGACGATAATCAACTTCATCGAACCATCATCTGCGATGGCCAGTGAGGCCTTACCTGGTAAAATAATAACAAAACATTCGAGCGGTTTTAGTTTCGTTTCCAACGAGCGTCACCTTTCGCTACTCCAGTAACATGGCCATGCAGTCGTTGAATATCTCTCCCTCTCCATCCATGCCTCCGAACACCAGGCAGAGGGACGCGGTGCAGCCGGCGGCGCCGCCGGGGTCTCCGATCACCGATGCCGGGACCCGACCATCGCCGGCGGCGGCGACGACGTCCGGGCCGTGCAGCGGCGCGACGCCGGTCGCTCCGCTGGGAGCGGACGATGGGGAAGCGGCACGCTCCGTCTCGTCGGGTGAGCGGCGTGGGGCCGACTCGGACTGACCAGCAGCGTCACGAGGAGGAGGATGAGGAGATGAGGAGGTGATGAGGCTCCGGCAATAGCAGCAGCTGCGTCTTGGGTAGTTCTGGTGAGTCCTACGGATTGGGCGGACAGACGTGTTTGTGAAATGGGCGGCTGTCAGCTTTTGAAAATCAACGTAAGTATTAAACCAACTCAAACTTCAAACTATGTTTACTTTAGCAGGTAAGGCCCAATGAGCTGAGTAGCTGTATTTCAGAAACGACCTGGCCACAAATGATAGCTCTACAAAGTGGCTTATCACGTGGAGATTTAAAGAAGCCAAATAATCGAGATGCACGTTTATTCTAAATGGGGAAGGAAAAATCCGGAGGACCGGGAGAAAAATTCACGGAACCACGGGAAGAATTTCCAGGCGTCAAGGTCAGGATTGAACCCATGACCTCCTGCATACCAGGCGAGGGAGATCTCACCAAATACTCTTTTTCAAGAGGGTCCTGCAAAACTGAGATGTTTGGCAACATTTAATTTGTCAGGCGTGCTCTGAAAGTGGGAGGAAACCCACCATGCGTATAAAGGGTTAACTCTTCAGACATCCACACGAATGGGTTCTCAAACACACGTGTTGTACTGCCATCTCCTAGCCACCTCGCAGCCCCAGGAGAGTGCGTGGAGGGAGTGGAATGAGATGAGAGGGGAGAGGCAGGAGAGTCCGTGGAGGGAGTGGAGTGAGATGATAGGGGAGAGGCAGGAGAGTGCGTGGAGGGGAGTGGAGTGAGATGAGAGGGGAGAGGCAGGAGAGTGCGTGGAGGGGAGTAGAGTGAGATGAGAGGGGAGAGTAGGAGAGTGTGGAGGGAGTGGAGTGAGATGAGAGGGAGAGGCAGGAGAGAGGGGAGTGGAGTGAGATGAGAAGGGAGAGGAGGAGAGTGCGTGGAGGGGAGTGGAGTGAGATGAGAGGGAGAGGCAGGAGAGTGGAGGGGAGTGGAGTGAGATGAGAGGGAGAGGCAGGAGAGTGCGTGGAGGGGAGTAGAGTGAGATGAGAGGGGAGAGTAGGAGAGAGCGTGGAGGGGAGTAGAGTGAGATGAGAGGGAGAGGCAGGAGAGAGTGGAGGGGAGTGGAGTGAGATGAGAGAGGAGAGGAGGAGAGTGCGTGGAGGGGAGTGGAGTGAGATGAGAGGGAGAGGCAGGAGAGAGTGGAGGGAGTGGAGTGAGATGAGAGGGGAGAGGCGTGGAGGGGAGTGGAGTGAGATGAGAGGGGAGAGTCAGGAGAGTGTGTGGAAGGGANTATCGTGAGAGCCTACGGAGGATGGTGCTGAGTAGCGCAATCGTGCAATTGACCTGGGGTCATCGCGGAGCCTTGCGAGCGTGAACTGGCTTTGCCTGCGCACGGGACAGCTGTGCAGCGCGTGTGTCGTTATCGTACCGGTCTGAGACGGGTGACCCAGGGATGACACACATGGCATGGTCGAGTCGTGGGGCCGGGGTGGACAGTTCAGCTTCACCAGCATACCGCTGCTTATCTGCCAACAACGTACATAAAACAGTCCATCGCAAGCGTCCATCACAAGCGCCCATCACAACAACTGTTCATCACAAGCGCCCATCAATTCACGCATGAAGGTCAAAGCGACCTGGCCACAAGTGATAGCACAACGAAGTGGCTTATCGCGTGGAAATTTATAACAGCAATACTTTAAACGTGTGATATTGATTCTGAATGTGGAGGGAAATACCGGAGGACCCGGGGAAAAATCCACGCGAGAGACACACGAAAACTCCAAATATACAGCAGCAGGCATCAGGGTCGGAATCGAACCCACGACCTCCTGTACACCAGGCGAGGTAGTTAACATCTCCTCACCGCCGCGCCCTTATACACAAAACGTACGTACACGCGTGTGCACGGGTCCTTCCCACATGCCCACGCGTGTGCGTGCCAGTGTGCGTGCGTGCCAGCGTGTGCGCCAGCGTGCGTGTGTGCCAGCGTGTGTGCGTGCGTGCCAGCGTGTGTGCGTGTGTGCCAGCGTGTGTGCGTGCGTGCCAGCTTGCGTGCCAGCGTGCGTGCGCGCGTGCGTGTGTGCGTGCGTGCCAGCGTGCGTGCGTGTGTGCGTGCCAGCGTGCGTGCGTGCCAGCGTGCGTGCGTGCGTGCGTGTGTGTCAGCGTGCGTGCCAGCGTGCGCGCGTCGCTCACCGACGTGAAACTTGTAGGCGCAGCTCAGGGCCCCGCGGGCCCAGGCCCCGAACGTGAAGAGGAACCTGCCGTGGGCCAGGGCGGCGTGCGCGGCGCGGCCCGACGGGACGTCCCCACGGCAACGCACCTTCTCCCAGCGCAGGGCCGCTGTGGGCCGGGGCAGGGACGACAAAGCGCGCGTCATCACGTGGTCGTACCACCCGTTGGCGGAGTAGGGGGCACAGGTGGTGCATCAGCCGGTCATCTCGGTCATCTCGGTCATCTCGGTCATCTCAGTCAGTCGACCTGTCGTACCTGGGTCTGCCCCGTGACCTCCTGCCAGAGGGCGTTCGACACTTCACGTGGCCTCAAGGTGCACATAGCCTGCACAAGCGTCGTGGTGATGTACCGCCACTTAGCGGCGAATGGCGGTTGTTGTTGTGCCGCCCGTTGTTGTTGTGCACGGCTGCGTGGTTGTGCCGCTGTGAGTCTCTCCATCGTGTATACCGGTTGTGCCGCCTGTTGTTGTTGTACCGTACGTGCCCAACCGTGCTAAACAGAAATAGCAGTTCAAAAGAAATGAGATTTTAATCGAGATGTAAAAGTGCATTAGCTCCAACGGCTTCCAATATCTCGGAAGAGAATTCCAACAGCCGCAACGTATCTCCGTCGTGTGTCCGGGTCGTGCCACCTGTTGTCATTGTTGTTGTTGTTGTGTATACAACTGTGTGTTTACCCAACATCCCAATGCTGCAAAGTTAACCGCAAATGTTACTCGGGGGNTGGGGGGGGNTGACAAATNGTGACGGACGAGCGGACGACGATCGCCGCCACGACGATGACTACGACGGCAGCGAACAATTCGCCACGAATCGGGAATGAGTCCGCTCGCAAAGACCCGGGCGCCCCCTAGCGTGCACACGGCATGGACAGGCAAGGGCCACAGCAGAGGTCGCAACCGGGTACCCGATACCCGTACCCTACCGATACCCGGCTACCCGTACCCGGCCGGGTACGGGTACCCGTTTGCGACCCTGGTGCGGCCGGTACGGGTAGGCCGTGAGTCACTGGTGAGTAACTGTTTGTCACTCATTTCCCAACGTCTTGTCTCTTCTCACAATTCAAGTTCCTAGAATCAACCCACCCGCGCTGCAACATGGCTTCATCCCAGAGGTCGCAATCGGGTACCCGTACCCGTACCCTACCCGTACCCGGCTGGGTAGGTACGGGTACCCGGGCGGGTACGGGTAGTTTGCGACCCNGGTGCGGCCGATAAGGAATCAAAACCCGTTTGCGACCTCTGGGCCACAGCGACCTCTTAAGGCCGACCGCTGTGACACGAGCGTGGCCTGGGGGGTAAAGCAACCGTGTGCAATGCGTGGCAAAGAAATGGCGCTGCTAGTCCAGAAGAATACACTCCCTCCTGCGGAGACATTCAACCTCGACGTTTGTGTAGTGTTAAAACTAAACGAAAACTATTTTTATTTTACCAGGTAAGGCTGAACTGAGCTTCATGGCTCTTTTTCAGAAGCGTGGCTATCGCGAATGATAGTTTTGGCGAAGTGGCTTATCATCGCGTGGAAATTTATGGCGATAGCCAAATGCTCGATACGTGGAGGGAAAAACCGGAGGACCCGGAGAAAAATCCACGTGACCACAGAGAGATGCAAACTCCAAATATACAGCAGGTGTCAGGGTCGGGATCGAACCTACGACCTCCTGTACACCAGGCGAGGTATAATCATCTCCTAGTCACCGTGATGATGATGAGAGACACCACAAACTTCAAATATACAGCAGCAGGCGTCACGGTCGGGATCGAACCTACGACCTCCTGTCCACCAGGCGAGGTAGTTAACATCTCCGAGCCACCGTTATGATGATGATGAGAGAGAGAGACACGCAAACTCCAAATATACAGCAGCAGGCGTCACGGTCGGGATCGAACCAACGACCTCCTGTACACCAGGCGAGGTAGTTAACATCTCCTAGCCACCGTGATGATGATGAGAGAGAGACACGCAAACTCCAAATATACAGCAGCAGGCGTCAGGGTCGGGATCGAACCTACGACCTCCTGTCCACCAGGCGAGGTAGTAAACATCTCCTAGCCACCGTGATGATGATGATGAGAGAGACACGCAAACTTCAAATATACAGCAGCAGGCGTCACGGTCGGGATCGAACCCACGACCTCCTGTAGACCAGGCGAGGTAGTTAACATCTCCTAGCCACCGCGGTGCCCTAGCATGTATTACGTTGAACTTCTTTCGAACATTCCGTAGCCAACCGTACTCATCGGAGGTGCCAAGTGTTAACGGATGAGTCTCAAGAGAGGCCCTCTTAGGGCGGCGTTAGTAGCCGCGACTCAGCTCCCATGTCCGGCACGCTCACCGGTGTCCAGCACGTGGAGGTCGGAGAGGAAGTCGGCGCCATCCATGCCGGCGTGCACGTAAAGCCGAGTGCCGACGCACGCCACCGCGTGGCCGTGCCGCGGTGACGGAGCCGCGCCGCTGGTCTCGGGGCACGACCAGCGCCGGTTCACTGCGCGGGACAGAACGGTATGCGTCGCTACCGTACACCCACCGTAGTGGTGGTTCTCCACAGAAGCCGAGCTTGACACCGCTGGTACGGTCGTCGGCAAGTCCACTCAGCTCCACATACTCCCTGTACCGCATCAGCTCCATCTCTTCTCCAGCTCGTGCCACTCACTCACCCACCCACTCATCAAACTCACTCTTCTGCTCACTCACTTACTCATCACTCACTCACTCACTTATTCATCCACTCACACACTCACTCATCCACTCACTCACTCACACACTCACTCATCAGTCCACCTTTTATCCAGCCCATGCCGCTCACTCACCCACTCATCAACCCATCTGTTCTCTAGTCCGTGCTGCACCCATTTATCCCCCTCCATCTGGCCAAACAGAAGCTGCTTGGACATGCGGTGGCTGGCCAACGCAGCCTCGCCTGCCGTTGGAGCTCACTGATGATGGGACCAAGTCCAGATCTTTCAAGGATCTGTAAGCGCCTCACACTGTAATCGAGTCTGGTTCAAACCAGCATTGATCATAAAAGCAGGGCCAGCCTGAATGTTTCAAGCAGCCGGTGCGGGTGTTCCAGTCGGAGTCCACGTTTCACAAGCGTAGAGAAGAGATGGCGAGACTGCGTAGTGCAGAGAAGAGCCTAGTCTTCATTTGCAGCGACAGGCTAAGCAGTTCCACACAGCCGTTACTTACGCAGCCAATGAGAAGATAATTCCACTTGACAGATTCGAAGTGCGATCTCCGCTGCCAAACCGGAACCCGTCGTGAGCGCGCTCCCCCGAATATGGGAACTGTTCCACTCTCTCCACAAGCGCTCCATTGCAGCAACAATAGAAAGACAAAGATACCCGCCCCCGTATAGGCTTAACAGACAGTTGCGGCAAGTGCTTCTTAGCGAGTCGCACCTATGAAGGCTGGCACGGCACGCGAAGGGGTGGGTGGCCAGCACCACGTCCAGCCGCGCCTATCCATACACACAGACTCAAGTACTACTCGTGTGGGGGGGTACACTCACCAGAGTCGAAGGCGTAGAGGCGGGTGTCCCGGACGGCGCTCGCCCCGTGCGCTCCGCCCCCACGACGTACAGCGTGCCCCCACCGCCGCCGCACCGCTGTGGTACGTGCGGGGGCAGGGGGGGTGCCCCCCACTGGGGGCTCTCCCACCTGCGTTGCTCTGACAAACACAAGACGCCCCCCCGAAACCTGGCCCCGGTGCCCCCACCCCCATCCAAACCTGGTTACCGCGTCGCGCGCTTTCGGACACGCTGCTGTGGCCGTCTGGAACGCTCTTCCGTCTGATATTAGGAAGCCACTGGAGCTATGATGCACTTTTAAATCGTCGTCTAGATTAACAAACTCATTACTTTGAGCTACTTTTTGTGTTTAGTTCGTTGTCCTTCCCCCGCACCTCAGATTAGCAGGTTGTCTACGTATGGTGCGAAAGAAGCTCAACATACGTACGTACCAAGATTTTGGAACAGCCCTGTTTCCTCCCTTAACATCGTAACTCGGCCGTCAAATAATATCCTGAAGCGAAGAGTGCTGGATACAACTGCATTTACAAATGTGATTTGTAACTTTCATCCTTACCCATGTATGGATATTGAACACATACATACGTTTCATATTAAGAGTTATAAGCCATTTATTTTTGGTTTCGACCACGTAATAATCTCACCAAATTTGCGTCGTCAAGACCCTCCCACTATGCCAGGCGACCGCGTTACGCGAAGGGCGACTCACCCAAATCCAACCGCTGAACGCAATTCCTGTTGCCCGTACGATCGGCTCCGCCAAAGACCCACAGCCCGGCGGAGCTGCTACTCGCGAGCGATGGAGGAGGAGGAGGGCTCTCTGTGGAGCCGCGAGGGCTTCCATCCAAAGCCGCCTCCGCGCCACTTGCGCGCCCGCCACGCCTTCCGGGGTGGAACTATTTTCATCGGCGGGACTACTTTCAGCGAGGGGGGCGGAGGAGAGATGAAGGCGGCATGTTCGTAGCGCGGCTGCAGGCCGCGCCAGTCGGGGGTACACCACTCGTAGGTATCTACACGCGCGCAGAGAGACACACGCACACAAAGACCCTCTGTATAGCCTGTAACACATTATTGGAGTAAGTGCTGTTAGCGAGGACCTATGAAGGCCGGCACGGCACACGAGAAGGTCGGTGGCCAGCACCACGCCCGGGTCACTTCATGGTGGTAGCCAAATGCTCGATACGTGGAGGGAAAACCAGCAGCAGGCGTCAGGGTCGGGATCGAACCTACGACCTCCTGTGTACCAGGCGAGGTAGTAAACATCTCCTAGCCACCGTGATGATGATGAGAGAGACACGCAAACTCCAAATATACAGCAGCAGGCATCAGGGTCGGGATCGAACCTACGACCTCCTGTACACCAGGCGAGATAGTTAACATCTCCTAGCCACCGCGGTGCCCCTAGTATGTATTACGTTGAACTTCTTTAGAACATTACGTAGCCAACCTTACTCATCGGAAGTGTCGAGTGTTAACAAATGAGTCTTAAGAGAGACCCAGGGAATGGTCGGATCAATGTTTAAACACATCACCAGGTGCTCATTTGCGGCAAAGTTCACCTTGGGAGGCCCAGGATCGGTTCATATATTGGTCACGGATGTTGGCCGTGAGCGGGAATCGAACCCGGGTCACCGGGTTCGCAGCGCAGCGCGCTAACCGCTACGCTACGGCTCCCACCACCACAACGCCACACGCACACAAATACGCGCGTGAGCGCACCCAGGTCCAGAACCACCGTGTGCTTGAAGCTGGCCTCGGGATTGGCTCCGCCACGATCAGCACCCGTCCCATGGCTCCGCCCGCGAGCCCGCCAGGTGCGTGCAGGTGTGGCCCACGGTGACGGGGGCGGTTGGCCACGTGGGCTAACACGTACCTGCCCCACGGCCAGATGAGGAGAGGGGAGCCACACACACACGTACACGCTGCGTATATACACGATTATACGTACACGTACGAAACACACACATACACGCGTATACGTACACCCCGGCCGGCGCCCCCCAACCCCGCTTTCAGATGCGCTTCTGCGGCCGTCTTCCTTCCGATGTCAGAAGCCGCTGGAGATACGCACTTATAAATAATTTAGATTGAGAACTAATTTCTTGAGAACTGCTTTTGTGTTTAGTTTGTTGTCCTTCCCCCGCATCGCCGATTAGAACAGTTGACTACGTAAGGAGCCAAAGACATTCTACATCTTCCTTGCCTGGTATGCAGAAGGTCAGGGGTTCGATCCCGACCCTGACGGCTGTATATTTGGATTTTGCACCTTCTCCCCGTGGCCGCGTGGATGTCTTTCTCCCGGTCCTCCAGTTGTTTTCTCTCCACATTTATAAACACGTGTTTCGACTACTTAGTTTATTTTGGCTGCGATAAATCTCCACGCGATAAGCCACTTCGTTGAGCTATCATTTGTGGCCAGGTCGCTTCTGAAAGGCTCATAGCTCAGTGGGCCTTACCTGGTAAAAGAAAAAAAAAATTGTTGAGTCTCATTCTTCATTTTTTTGGTGATTTTATAACCTTTTCTATACTTTGCCACTCCTATCGTGTTTTTGTAGTCATACCTCGGTATACAACCGCTTTGAAATACGTAGAATTCTTATACGTGTTGCTTGGGATACGACGCGCTTGCTATCGGCTCCTCTCAGCAAAGTAAAGTGATGTCAAATTGTATTTTTATTTCAATTTATTTTAATTTATTCACGCATTTATTTTAATTTATGTATGCATTTGAGTAATAAGCAATGTCTAAATAATTTTATACAACCCCATTAATGTATAATATGCCCAAAAANATCTTNTANTGGAACGGATTATTTCTTATACTCTGGAACNGGACGAAGACGTTATTTTCACAAGATTTGAGGCAAGGCCGTTATTTCATATGGGAAAAGTCCGTTTGGTATACGTAATTTTCGGTATAAGTCCTACCTTCTGGAACGAATTAACGACGTATACCGATTTACCATTGGATTGTGATTGTTGTTGTAACTTTCTGACCCGGCACCTACTGACATGTGTGAAAAAAAGAGCATTATAGCTCATCGGATTCCTCCTCCGGTATAAATACACATTCTGATTCTGATTGAACGCACCGGGTGAACTCAAGCGATAACAAACCGTTAAACGCTTTTACGGGTGACACTTTAATTAGGTTAGACGTGCCCACTAGTGCAGGTTCTTAACGACACAAATTTTGGTCAGATCGTTACGGTGGGCTAACATCTCAAAAATCAATTATGAATCAGGATATTTAATTTGTCCGGAGGATCAAAACAATCGTCTGGAAAAAAAATACATTATTTCCAATACAAGTAACACTGTTCATTCACGTTATCATTTGATTGTAATTGTCTCATCCTAATTTATTGAAATAAAAATTGTATTCGCCCATTGCGGTCGGGATCGCAAAAAAAGAATGCGAGCCCAAAGTTGGGTCAACGGGCACCCATGGGTTGTACAGTGCGAAAGAACTTCAACGTGGTGGCTATGAATGAATGCCTCTTTACCAAAGTCCCGGCTTTGGGATGTCACCAGGCTCCAGGATGGCATGCAAATCCATGATTCCTGATCTTCCAGCACTGGAAAATGAAAACACCACGAGCTTCCGACCGCTTCATTCAGGAAATAACAAAACTAAGAGCACAGGACGCATTATTAGTGGCATTCAACGGAGAAAACCCCATGCAGAAGACGGGGAGAACATACAAACTCCACTCATCTTCTTGGTTCTTTCGGTAAAGTCACGTAGAAGGAAATAATAAAATAATAAAATCAAACATAATAAAATAATTCTCACGACGTTTCGGCCACAACGCAAGCAGCCGTCTTCAGGTGGAGAACAGGTCTGTCGTGAGAATTATTTTATTGTTTATTTATATTATTTATTATTTTCCTTCTACGTGACTTTACCGAAAGAACCAAGAAGATGAATCCCTGCAGTCACGAAAGCTTAAATCGAAACTCCACTCACTCATACACGCACACACATTCGCTCTCACATTCACATCGCCTTCACAGACTGTTGGGGCAAGCGCTGTTAGGGAATAGCAGCAGCACCTATGAAGGCCGGCACTGTGGCACAAGAGGGTTGTGGGTGGCCAACACCACGCCGGGCCGCCTTTGTCTCCCAATGGCGATGTTTACACATCACACCTGGTGTGTTAGCGACAGCACACCTGTGAAGGCCGGATGACACACGAGGATGATGGGTGGGTGGCCAGCACCACACACACACACATCTATACACAAAGGTCCCCGTATAGCCTCAACACTGTTGAGGGCAAGTGCTGTTAGCGAGCAGCAGCACCTGTGAAGGCCGGATGACACACGAGGCCAGCACCACACACACACACACACATCTATACACAAAGGTCCCGTATAGCCTCAACACGCTTGAGGGCAAGTGCTGTGAGCAGCAGCAGCACCTGTGAAGGTCGGCATGCCACACGAGGGGGTGGGTGGCCAGCACCACGCCGGCCGCCTTTGTCTCCCTCGAGTGGCGATGTTGACGCAACGCAGCAAGGCACTTCATGCGAAGGCCCAGGGACGGGTTAATCGAGTCCGCTGCTTGTGATAACAACTTTGGTCAGGAAATTATAATCGCTAAGAATAATAATGATGATGTCCCTGCATATACAAGCACAATAAGCATTCTTAATAAAGACCATCTGCTACGCACGGAGGTCGCCCATCGAGCACCGACCAGTGCTCCAACCGGCTTAGAATAAAATCTGACTTAAAGCTTTCGTGAAACGCAGGAATTCACACTCTTTATCACAAATTGGTACCTATTTTAACGGCCCCGCTCCTCCCCCCCCCCGTAGACAACACGTACGGTCAAGTGCGTGTGAATCGCCGGCTTCAATGAGGCGCCACGCGTCAACACGTGCTGGTGTTACAGAGGCAAGCGACTAAAACTTAATAAAGTTAAATGCTTAAGCGACGAATAAGCGAAACGGCGCATCACAAATGTGACGGTCACGGAGCGAGGGGGTGGAGCCGAATAAGACGACGCCTCCGATTGGTCCGTCGATTACCGAGTGACGATGTAACGACGAATACGATTGGTTGTTAGGCGATGACGTCAGCGAGATACGGACGCCGGAAGTTAGTAGGTTATCTTCTTGATTCTTTCGGTAAAGTCATCACGTAGAAGGGAAATAATAAAATAATGACAATTTTNCATAATATAATAATATAATAAAATAATAAAAATTGTAGAATAATATAATAAGCAAAAATAATAAACTAATATAGTATTATTATATAATAAAATAATTATATTCCATAATTATTTTGATTTAAAGCTTTCGTGACTGCAGGGATTCATCTTCTTGGTTCTTTCGGTAAAGTCACGTAGAAGGGAAATAATAAAATAATAAAAAGAAACATTTTATAATTATATATATAATAAAATAAAGCAAAAATAATAAACTAATATAGTATTATTATATAATAAATATTATTATATTACATAATTATTTTTCGATTTAAAGCTTTCGTGACTGCAGGGATTCATCTTCTTGGTTCTTTGGTAAAGTCACGTAGAAGGGAAGTAATAAAATAATAAAAATAACACATTTTATAATTATATAATATAATAAAATAAAGCAAAAATAATAATCTAATATAGTATTATTATATAATACAATAATTATATTACATAATTATTTTTCGATTTAAAACTTTCGTGACTGCAGGGATTCATCTTCTTGGTTCTTTCGGTAAAGTCACGTAGAAGGGAAATAATAAAATAATAAAAATAAAACATAATAAAATAATTCTCACGACGTTTCGGCCACAACGCAAGCAGCCGTCCTCAGGTGGAGAACAGGTCTGTCGAGAAGACAGAGTATATTTAAGCTGGGATGGAGGGGGAAGAGCGCCTTGACAAAATAATTTGCATATCAAGAGGAATTTAGCATATTTATGGGAAATGCAGATATGCGATTAGTACTACTTGTGAAATGCGTAGGAGGTTTGGCGAGGGTTTAAAGTCATTATGCCCATGCATTATGCAGGATTAGCAGTATCAAAGGGAAGGGAGTAAGGTTAGAATTAATAAAGTGAAGGAATGTTAATAATTTGGCGCCGCAGCAACTAATATGCTTAAGACTATACATTGTAATATTCACTATATTATTCTACCTACCCTATGCACTGGTATACACTATAAAATTACGATACTATATATTACTATACATTGTATTAAACATTACACTTTAATAATTATTATTATTGTACAATATGCTATACCAGGGGCGGTTTCTTCATTAGGGCGATTGGGCGATGCACCACCAATGTCATTCAACCACAGAGTTACGCTAGCCGTCACTGTGCCTCTGGATATAGTCCAATCAGCGTCATGTCACGTTCTGTGGAGTACCGCCTCTTCTTGGGCGATTTCACTCCGGCTGAGAATCGCCCCGAGTGGTCCCATAGACTTACATTAAAGATGTTTTTTTTTCGAACGGCGGGCGCTCCAATGCATTCTCTATGGCTTCCGGGAGGGCTCGCACTAACGTGCTTACGTCATCATACGTGCTTACGTCATCATACGTAAGCACGTTTCATCCAACAATATAATTTGTCGCCACCTAGTGGAATCTTTAATAAAAGAAACTTGAGTGGATTGTAATAATAGTGAGTATAGAAACAAACAAGATGTATTGTAAGAGTCACTTTATTTTTCATTAATATTAAAGAAGTGAAGTTGCCTTTACATGCTTAAGCTGTTAATTTAGCCATTGCATGGGTGGACCTTATCCTTATCAATCATCCAGACATTTGCCCCCCTGAGAGATTTTGCAGGAGCCGCCACTGTGCTATACACTATACCATTGACCGTCACGTGAAAGGTACTAAGAGGAAGCAACGAAATATGTCAATGGGAGAGTGGTGGTAGGAGACTTGCAGCGGAGCAAAGAATCCATTCCCTGCGGAGAATAAAAGATACACAGTCAATGTCAGTGAGAGGAACGCGTCTGAAAGTCACCGTAAACGTGAACACAATCAGTTTAAGATCCGAAATTGTTTATTACGTCCTTCCAATGATTGCTGAGCCAGAATCCATCTTCTCGGTTGAAATTGTCTGTGTTTGTATATGTGGACAGCCTCATGAACGAATCTCTCATGGTAGCCAGATGGCTTGCAGAGAACCAGATGGCTTGCAAGTATAACCCGTAAAAACAAGTTTTTCACTATAAATCCTTTATATGCGTGGCAGCGAACTTAAAATAAAGGATTTAAAATATATTCGCCTGCGGAGGACGCGGGGATCGATCCCGCGACCTTTGGCATGGGAAGCGAGGGCGCTACCAACTGCGCTACTCCGCCACGGCCTGTGGAGGGGTTACGCTCTGGGCTCTTACACTGTGACGTTCAGCCAAAGCGATGAATGAGTTCTATTTGAATGTATGTAAAATAAAAAAATTTGCCTAAAAAGTGTAAAATTTTGGGAATTTTTTTTCTGTCTTGGAGAAGTCAAGGTCATGTGAGCCCACTGAATTGTAGCAGTGATCTGCCACGGCTGAGGTGTTTGCCTATCTGTCTGCTTATATGTCTGTCTATAGTTTTCTGGTTAGATTTTTGTTGCTATTTCTTTAATACCTGATGATAGTTGCTTGTGTTGCAATCGAAACGTCGTAGTATGCTATAATTTAATTTATTATTTTATCTTTATACGTGACTTTACCGAAACAACCAAAGAATAATTTGTCCTACCGTGTTTCAAGTCCGTGAACATAAAGCAGACTTGGTGGCGGTTGAACGACACATTTATATTTAACCCAATAAAAACCTGTATTATGAATGCCCAGGTATTGATTATTTGATTATTGGTATTGATCAAATTTGTAAATTCTAGATTTGAAGCTTTCGTGACTGCAATGATTCATATTCTTAGGTTTTTTTCGATAAAGTCACGTAGGTAAAAAATTAAAATTAATAAAAGTTAAATAAAAATCAAATAAAAATCGGAGGCAACACAAGCTTACTTGACAGCTATCGTGCTGTGACGGTTCCACCTGAAGACGGAAGCTTGTTTTGCCTCCGAAACGTCGTGATTTTTATTTTTATTTTATTATTTTTATTTTTTATTTTACTTTTATTAATGTTACATTTGTAAATCTTTATTGATACCGGGAACAATTTTGCAAGTGCATATCGTCCGTCCGATACGGGAATCGATTCCAGAAATCGAACGTAATTACAAAATCGTATCGACTCTAAAGAATCGTGAGCCAAGTTGAATCGATCCCGCTTTCCAACATCGCCACAACAACACACCAAAAATTAAATAAAACTCAACACATTTAACAACAATACACGTGGCCTTAGAAAAAAAAATTAAAACGGGCAACAAATCGCGCAATGACAATTTTCTTAGCACAGCAATCAAAAAATTGTAAAATAAATAACAATTCTGACAGGCAGTCAGCGTTGGCTACCTCAATCCGGGGTCCTAATAGATCCGCTTTATAAAGCCCCCCCTCGACTCCCCCCCCCCNGCACAGCCGCCATCTTGTCGTCTTGTACGCGTTGCTCACCCCAGGTAAGCGGTGTTAAGAAAGTCGCCGTCGCCATCCTTCGCCATCCGTCACCATCCGTCGCCATCCGCCGTAATTTCCCTCTCCACTCGGCTTCTCGTCGTGTCGGCAAGCTCGGGGCACGGCATCGATCTCGTCGCGACGCGCTGGGGACTGCTGCGGAGACGCGCGGGGGCCTATTTGTTACAGGCCTAGTCGAGGCGGGGTTCCACTCCCCCCCTCCTCAAATTTAATTGTTAAACGACTTAAATATATTTTTTTAAATCTCAATGCACTGTTAACGTGTCGGTGTTTGCGACGAGAGCGTGTGTTTTAAACGAGTGGCTGATATGTCGTAGCAGGCTAAGTATACGTGAATAGCGATGACCGGACAATGGTTAAACGTGTTCATTTATAATAATATTTGTGTAGTAGTATCGTTAAGATGTGGCAATTTGTCTCGAGTACAGAGTCCGTGTCTCGAGTACCAATGTAGAACGACACGAATCTAACATGGCCGTCATCCAGCAGTGGATGGACAATGGCTGACGACGCCAAGACCACGGTTTCAGGAATTTGCTGCCCGATGCTGGAAGCTTCTAAATTGTTGTTGCCCAAAGAGTTGTGAGATTTGAACACGAAGATGGTGCGTTTGTACCCCGTGCAAAGTGTTGGGGAGGGGGGGATGAAGGGGGTTTGACCCGGAACAAAGCCATAAACGGGAGGTTTGAAGCGTAAGTGGCGAGTGTATATTGATGGTTATCGAATGCGAGTGATGATGAGTGATAGTGTATATTGATGGTTATCGAAGGTAAGTGATGATGTGGTGGTGGTCTGCAGTGTGCCTGCTGAGAATGCAACGCGTGGGTGACCCTCGAGATTTACAGCAGCCGATTGCTTGTGTTGCGATCGAAACGTGAGTTATTATTTTTTCTACCCACGTGACTTTACCGAAAGAACCAAGAAGATGAATCCCTGCAGTCACGAAAGCTTTAGATCGAAAACTAAAACGGTTGTTAAGATGTTAATGCGCCAAACAGGAACCTTTTTGCAAAGAATCATGTCTGCATTAGCAACACATACTTGTGGTGAACATGCAAGCAAAAAAACTTGTACTGATAGCAAATGCATTGTCTTTGATATTGTATTAGTCCGCACCAGAGACAGCTTTCTTTAGAGCATTGTGTTAGACCAGAGGACGCCAACAGGCGAACAGCACAAAGACAACGCCACGATCAGAGAGCATCATGGGAAAGACAGTGCATCATATACTGTCAGAGCATGTTTCGTTTGAATGTTCAAATACTGTGGTTAATGCAGACATGCCTTTTTCTTGGTTCTTTCGGTAAAGTCACGTAGAAGGGAAATAATAAAAATAAAACATGCCTTGTAAAAGGTTTCAGTTTGGTGTTTTAATATCTTTTTTATTGTCAAAAATGGTAAAACCTATTGTATTTGGAAACAGGCAAGGTAAGTCCCTTAAATTAAAGTTTCTAGTAGGCCGGTCTCGTTAACTTTGCCCGTGTGATTTCCCCCACCCCCNACATCGCAGGAAACAACCCCCTTACTCGCACGATGGCAGAGAACGACGTTGAGAACGAGCTCTTGGACTACGAGGACGACGAGGAGAATGTGGTGGCGGCCGAGGCGACGGAGGCGCCCGTCAAGAAGGAGGTGAAGGGCTCCTACGTCTCCATCCACAGCTCCGGCTTCCGGGACTTCCTGCTCAAGCCGGAGCTGCTGCGGGCAATCGTCGACTGCGGCTTTGAGCACCCGTCCGAGGGTGAGCAGCGAGCCCGCCGGATGGTGGTGAAACGCAATTTGACGTCGCCCCCTTCCCAAAGTGGCTCTGTGATTTTATTTTGCGCGTCAAAGACGAGAAATTTGGTGGCAGGGTGATGGAGCGAGAATGTGTCAGGGGTTACATTCTCGACTGTGGCAATCCTTCGATTTAAAGCTTTCGTGACTGCAGGGATTCATCTTCTTGGTTCTTTCGGTAAAGTCACGTAGAAGGGAAATTATAAAATAATAAAAAATATTAATAAAATAAGTCTTATAATATTATTTGATTATGTTTTATTATTTCCTTCTACGTGACTTTACCGAAAGAACCAAGAAGATGTGGCAACCCTTGTTCTGCTTTGGGTTCTCGGCATTTAAAACTATTAACTTTTTTATTTTACCAGGTAAGGCCCACTGAGCGATGTAGCTGTTGTTTTGCCCCGAAGCGACCTCTCTATCGCAAATAACAGCTCAACGACGTGGCGTATCGTCACGCGGAAATTTATAGCAGCCAAATACTCTAAACGCATGTTGTTAAATGTGGAGGGGAAAAACTGGAGGACTCAGAAAAATCCACATGACCACAGGGAGAACATGCAAACTCGGAATAAACATTAAGTTGCGTACCATGGCGACTTACTTTGCTGAGCTGCGTGATAGCTATCGGTCAGGGTTACGGTGGCATACAAGTGACACCTCTACCACAGGCCTACTTCTCCCGGTAGTACTTGGTCTGACAGCTGAAGAAACTGAACTGTGGCTCATTTGAAGGCCAATGTAGACAAATTATTATCGAGGCTTTACACCCCGTTTCCTATGCGTATGTACATTGTCAATAGACCCAAAATTTGCAAGCGTACGCATATGGGTTAACCCCCCTCCATGCGTACGTACTAAATGAATTGGCCCCTATGGCGTACCGTCAAATACCGGCACATTCACCGCTGCCAACAACACCTGGTATGTGCTGCTGGTCTCCCATCCAAACACTAGGATTTGAAATTCAGGGAGATGTTTGCTGTAGGCATACACACATGCAATGGACTCTTTATATTTTCAACCGTTAACATGACTGGAGTCCAATGTGTGCATAGTGTGGGGGGGGGGGTTCAGGTGTTCTTGGCTGTGTCCTACGAAGCAGGAACTAAACGGGAGGATATGAAGCACCAGAATAGGAAAGCATGGAAAGGGTGGGGGGGGGTGGGCAAAATAATACAATCTTAGTGGTGGCTTCGGTGTGACCGAATCTTATGGGTCTCTTGCATCTGATGGTGTGCGTGCCTGACTCCATGGGTTATAAAGGGGGAAATCTTTGTCATTTTCCTACCAGTGCAACACGAGTGCATCCCCCAGGCCATTCTGGGCATGGACGTGCTGTGCCAGGCCAAGTCGGGTATGGGCAAGACGGCCGTGTTTGTGCTGGCCACCCTGCAGCAGCTGGAACCCACCGATGGACAGGTACGCCTCTTGCCCGCTCCCGTGTGTGTGTGCGTGAGAGGAGCGAGCTGGTGGCGTGTATCGGTTATACCACTGCGCTATGAACCCTGTGACCCGAGGTCACGGCCACCAACACTTGACGTTTATCTGAACCGGTCTCGGGCTCTCCTAGGTACGACTCGTCCTCAAATGAATATTGCTAAGGGGAGGCTAGGGCGACCGGGCGTGGTACTGGACACCCACCGCCTTGGTGCTCGCTAACAGCACTTGCCCAAAAGCCTGTTAAGGCTATACGGGGATGTTTAGTCTTAGAACGATCAGTGGTGAAGGGTTACTCCACTTGTGCCGCTAACCCAGAGAAGGGGTCTCTTCCCGCTTCCGGCCAACATTGAAGGGAAAATATCTTCCACCTATCTGAGGAAAAAATATGCCCCCTTTATTGAGAAGGGTTCTGAGTGTTGTTTGAGTGACACACACAATGAGATGGCACTCGGGTGTTTTATTACTTGGGAGAAAGAAATACTCTCAGAGATTTTTCTACGGTATTCTTATCGACTGTTGCCGTGACATTACTTTGAACTTTTTTAAAATAGATGCATAAATAATTTACGAATGCGTGCGAGTTATCGAGGAAAGAAAACGCTTTTCGCTCACCTCTGCGTCGCTCACCGCCGCGTGTTTTCCGTGCCAGGTGTCGGTGCTGGTGATGTGCCACACCCGTGAGCTCGCCTTCCAAATCAGCAAGGAGTACGAGCGCTTCTCAAAGTACATGCCTACCGTGAAGGTGAGGGGACATTGGGCACCCGCACCCACCCCCGTCGTGTACACACACTCAACATCACCACACGCTCGGGACTTCTGAATACCCTCGACTTTAACACCTTTTCCCGTTCCAAAACATTTGCAAGTTGTGGGGGGGGAGGGGTCCCGTTCACCGCCGAATCTCGGAACGTGCGAGCGGTTTGGCGTTAATTTTATTTCTAGAGACGTAGCGCCGTTATTATTAAAGACGTTACCCGCCGCAGGGAATCGTAGTGACGTGGCCGCCACACTCTGATAGCTGGCACCAAAGTGTTCCACACGCCCTCCGCGTGGCCTTGTAGGAGCCTCGTGCCGATAAAAAATATTTTATACTATTTTGTTCTTTCGGTAAAGTTGTGTAGGTATAAAAGTAAATAATAAATCACGCCGTTTCGATCGCAACACAAGCAATTGTCATCAGTTAGAAAGATACCGCAGTAGAACTGCTGTATCTTGCTTGTGTTATGATCGAAACGTCGTGATTTATTACTTATTTTCCTACCAATAGTATGGATTCCTGCAGTCACAAAAACTTAAAATAAAAATTATATTAGTTTTTCTTCCGGTTCCGTTGAGTTTGTTGACGTGAAATAAAAACTTTATCGCGTACACGTACATCCAATTAGTTACTACTGAAACCGCTGTACTAGTAACGAATTGGCATGTTCTGTTTACGTACCAAACCTTACTTAATTGGATGTGTCGGGTGGTGGTGGGTTAACGACACTTATATTTACGCGCGATAACCCAAGGAAAACCTTTATTACGGATAATGCTGATGGCGAAAACCTACCTATTAAACCAGCTTTACAGGTGGGAGGTTTGACGTGGTTATAGCCCTGTTCTTTGGAACTACAGCGATACCTTGACTTTCGTCGCTTCGCTCTATCGCCCGTTTTCAAATACAGTAAAACCTTGAATTGCGAGTAACTTGTCTGCGAGTGTTTTGCAAGACGAGCAAAAATTTCCAATAAATATTTATTTGATAAACGAGCGAGGTCTTGCAATACGAGTAGTACGTGCATACGCTTTGTCTGCCGAGCATCACGTGATCACAACTGATATACGAGTGCTTTCGATTTCAAACACGTTTACGGAACGACCACGCGCTTTCCGCTTTCGTCCGATTTCATCCCAAACCTTCCACTGCGTTAGTGCCACGCGCCGTCTTTTCCGTTCAGTCTTTGAATAGAAGTCGTTCATTGAGCATCTCTTGTATTTGTGTTTATTCATAAATTATTAATACTGTACTAATTTATTTGATTATACTGTAAACAATTCAGTTATTCTGTGATAACAGTATAATGCTGTAGTATTTACTTAAGCAAGAAAAATATTTGAAGGTATCATTTTGTTTATTTAGTTTTGCTTATTTATTCTTGTTTATTTTCTTTTATTTTTGTTTATTTAGGTTTCGCACGCGTGTGTTATATAGTCACTGTAGTTATTTGCATGTACGTTTTTCACCGGCCAAAATAAATTTGCGAGCTAAATAAAGGCTCTGCTTTGACACTCGTTCATTCTCTCAGACGAAAGTGCGAGGTGTTCCAGTAGCTTGACCCGCGGCGGTCTCGTCCCTCCCAGGTGGCCGTGTTCTTTGGAGGGTTGTCCATCAAGAAGGACGAGGAGGTGCTGAAGAAGAACTGCCCTCACATCGTGGTGGGGACGCCGGGCCGCATCCTGGCCCTGTCCAGGAACAAGACCCTGAACCTGAAGCACGTCAAGCACTTCATCCTGGACGAGTGCGACAAGATGCTCGAGCAACTCGGTACGCAACGCCTCATCGCTCGCCACGCGGTCGTAACCCCACATTACCGCGGTTGTAACCGCCTCGCAGCCCTGGTCATACCTAGGCCTCGGCAATGTAAAAGTGTAAAACAACGAGGCTACCTTTACCCTACCTTTTACCTTACCACAATACAATCACTCTACCCTACCTTTTGCCCTTTAACAGGTAAGGTAAAAAGCAACGAGCTTACCTTTACCCTACCTTTTACCCTTACCCCTTGGCATGTCGACCCCTTTACCCTTTTACCCGGTAAAAAGGGTAAATTACCTTGCCTAGCCGAGGCCTAGTCATAAACAACACCGACCCGGTTGTAACCTCCCCTCCCCTGCCGCAGCCTCGTCGTGGTCTTAGCAGCGCAGCCACATTTTTATCGACACAACAATACCGTCCCGGTCTTGACGGCGCATTCACAGCCTCAATAGCTGCAGACATAGTTGCGTCTTAACAGTGAAGTCGCGTTCATAATAAGTTAAGTCATGACATCACCTTTCAATCCATCACAGTTCTGGGTTTACTCTGCAACACGTGTGTGCTGCAGTAGTAACTAACTTGCACGTTTTGTTTACGTGAAAAACCTTACTGATTGGCCGTGTTGGGTGATTGGTGGGGTTAACAACACATTGATGTTTACGCGGGTCAAACCCAAAGACCTTCTTGTTGTGGTCAATAATAATGTCCGGTCTTGACGGCATACTCACAGCCTCAATAGCAGACATGGTCTCAACACAATACTGGTTTAACAGTGAAGTCATGGTCGTTATAAGTGTTAAGGTTTCGATTTAAAGCTTTCGTGACTGCAGGGATTCATCTTCTTGGTTCTTTCGGTAAAAGTCACGTGACTTTACCGAAAGAACCAAGAAGAAAAAAGTTTTAAGGTTTTAACTCTGCGGTGATAATCTTAAAGTGTGTACTCGCACTGCTAGACATGGTCGTCTCAAGGTAACCCACATGGCCATACCCGAACACCGCAGCCTACAGTCTTGGCTACAAAGACAGATCCTCTGTATAGCCTGAACGGTCATTCCCCTCACTGCGCACCNCACCTTAAACATGCGGTCACAATGTTAGCCGTGTGTGGTCAAGGCACTTAATCCCAACTCCTCACCCAACAGCGCAGCCCATACTTATTACCAGTCAACAAAGTGGCTTATCACGTAGACATTTATAGTAGTAGCCAAATACTCTAAACGGATTTGATTCCAAATGTGGAAGGAACAAAACTTGATGGCCCAGGAGAAAAAAACACTGGGATAGAGACCTGCAAACTCAAAATATACAATAGGCATCAGGGTCTGGATCGAACCCACAACCTCCTGTATACCAGGCGAGGGTGTTAACATGTCACTTGTCCACGTCCGCAATATTAACCACACCACGTTTCCCCTGTGTGTGTGTGTGCGTGCGTGTCCTGTGTAGACATGCGGAGGGACGTGCAGGACATCTTCCGCATGACCCCTCACGAGAAGCAGGTCATGATGTTCAGCGCCACTCTAAGCAAGGAGATTCGCCCCGTCTGTCGCAAGTTCATGCAAGATGTAATTACTCCGCTTGCTCGCTCCCCTCATCGCAACGTCACCCAGCACCGTCCGGGCACCATCGCTCGCCGCCGCTGTACCCAGGAGGGGAGCGGGGGCGAAGGGTGGGGCCCACTCTGCAAGCAGGGGTAGTCGTAGGCTCACGAAGCTTAGGGCAGCGTCAGGTCGCGTCGCGAGGGGTCGCGTGGGAAGAAGACCGCGTGGCGAGCGTTTCGTTATTTTTCCTTCCGCGCGTTTTTTTTCTTTCCGCTTTGCGTTGGCGTCGCGTCACAGTGCAGTCGGGAGTCAGGTTCACAAGTTCCGCTGCAGGCGGTCCCGCGTCCTTGCGCCCATAGCATCATCGTCACAACTGTAGGCCCCATCCATCCTGCGGTTGAATCCACGGTTTTGTTATAGCACGTCCGGCATTAGCGCAGCTAGTCCAGCCTTGTGTGTGCACCCAAGTCTACGACACAGCCCACAGTTTTCCTGCAACTTGTCCAAAGATCCTTTCAAAGTGTTCCTGCAACTAGGACAGCGTTAGTGGCAACTAGCTCAAAAAAACCCTGCCCCAGTGTTCCTGCAACTAATCAGCATTAGTACATTGTTAGGACAGCTAACCGAGAGTTCCTGCAGCTAGTTCAGCATTAGGGCAGCCAGCAGCCCAGAGCCTGATCATCGTCCGTGAAACAAGTCCACAGAGTACCTGCAACTACCTCAGCATTAGTGCGACGAGTCCAGTGCTTATTCTACCTAGCTTGGGGGAGTTAGTCCAGCGCGTAATGGAGTACCTGCAGCTAGCCCAACGTCCGTGCAGCCAGTCTAGCGGTAGTGCAGCGAGATCGGCATTAGTGCAGCTAGCCAAACATTTCCAAAGCCAGCCCAGAATTCCTGCGCCGAGCCTAGCAGTCGGCACGTCCAAGCCCATCTTCACCAAAAAGCCAGCCTAGCATCGGCGCAGCGTCGCCAAACCTTCGAGCAGCTTCACCAAAAACTAGCCCAACGTTCGAGCATCTAGCCCAGCAGCATCGACAAACGCTAGCCTAGCCCTCGGCACGGCCCGTGCCACGTACCTAGCCCTCCGGCTTTCTCGGCGCGTCCTAGTCGCCCAGCCGCATTGCCGTCCACCCATCGGGGGGTCTGGAGTCGACCTTCTGGGGGAGCCTAGCGGAGGGAGGGGGCAGCGTCTGCTGCTCTCGCCGGAGGGAGAAGGGAGCGTGAAGGTGAAGTGGCCGAGGCGCGACGACCCTGGCTCGCTGGCGGCGGCGGTGGTGGCGGCAGCGGCGGCGGTGGCGGCGGTGGTGGTGATGTCTCTCCCCGGCCGTCCGGCACTACCGGAGCCTGAACGGCAACGACATCGACACCGCCCCCCTTCGTCCCTTTTGCCCGCACACTCCCCACACCCCCTCCTTCCTGCCGTGTCTGTGCTGACCCCCCCCACTCCCTCCCCTCACTATATCTGTATCTTGTTTGTCTCGCTGTTTCTCACTGGGTTCCCGTAGGGTTGGTTAATCAGCCTTGGCACGCAGCAGGTGTAAGCAGAACTTTGCTTTGCGTTTCGACATGTAAAATAAGCGGTCTATTCCGTCAACTTAATGGCTTTCCAGAACCGATACTGTCGAGCATTATATGTTTACTGCAAGCAAACTGGATCCGGTTTTGAGCTGCACGGTCTCATCAGCCACTCTTTGTTAAATGTCTCAATTTGCAAGAGCCGTTTTTGGAACATTAACTCAATTGTGCTGGCCACTGTATTGGATTATGACCTTAAAATAATTTAACCCAATTTGCATATGCTGAATGCATAAAAAAAATAAAGAAAAAATACTTGCAGTTTTAATATGTAACGTAAGAGTAAATAATTACCTAGGTCATGATGGGATTATTTTAAATTGTGTGCTTTTATACTCGATCACTTGAACCAGTTAAAAGCAAATGGGAAACCCAGTGTGGAGCTGTTTTGCCTTGTTTGTGTTGATCTCTTCCCACAATCATACTTGCCTCTTCCACTACCTACGTCTCCATTTGTCTCACCATTTCTCCACACATTGTTCTTGGATGCTCTGTTTGCAGACTTGACTGTAGGTCTGTGCTGCAGCAGTTGGCAATGTTATCCGTTAAGGCTGCTCGGTCTTAAGAACAAGACCTAACAAAAGCCACGTGAGTTGTATCTCGTGTGCTTGTGACGATCCCACAAAAAAACCTGCTCGCTCACCCACACCACTGTGTGGTTCTCGACACTCATGAGCCAAACAACCTGGCCTCTTAAAAACCCGAGCCGACAGGTGATCGGAGGGTGTTGTGTTTGCCGGGCTAGCCGCAACCCCATAACTCCTCGCCATATGGGAGTGCCGGCTAATTTTTGTCGATTTTCCAGCACAATCGGCAATTGCCGACGTGGCTATATTGGAGCCTTGGCCTGATCAGGATAGTGCCACTAATTATACAAGTGTTATTCTTGCAGGGACTTCTCATGATAGCTCGTGTTGACCGACTGCCCTGACATGGCTTTCGACTAACTGATCAAGATTGTGTTGACAGACTCGTGTATGTGTGCCAACCTGTTTGGGCTAACTTGTTGACTGGGCTGAAAAAATGTCTTAACTGGTGTTGACCAAATAATGATTAACTGACTGCCTTGTTTGTTACACTAGCTAGTGTTTACACACTTCCCTAGATGGTCACGACTTCAATGTTGACTGGCTGACGCTTAACTTGACCACCATCCCCGGCTGCTTGACTCTCTTTGCTGGCGAATGCTGTGTTCGATGGCGAGTGCTGTTGGTGTTGTGACTGCTGCCGTATGTTGTTTTGAGTTGATGTTGGAAGGAAGACTGGTGGGTCGGGTTCACAAAAGAGAGCTCATTGGCGCTCCCTAGTTGCTGTGGCAGGTTCTACTGGAGATAGTTTTGCGTTGTTTGTCTTGGCCCACCACTGTTTAAACGGCCAGTACCACTGTGCAGCCGACACACTTGCTACCCAAAACCATTTCGTGCAGGACTGACCCTGAACTCCCACCGTGCGCTGATCCAGGTTTTAACTATAACCCAAGTTCACTGCTGTGAAGTTGGTTATATAAGGCTGAAAATGTCTCCATACTTTAATAGTGCCGTTAAATAATTTTCTCTTCCCAACTTTGATCCCAATTGTGCTTTCAGTGTCGTGGCACGGACATGAAGCATCCATTTGGAACTCGAGCGGACCACGTTTTTGTAATGGCCCGTGGAAGTGTATATGGCAGAACGACCTATGATGGTTAATCTTCAGCGAAGGCGTGCCACTGTAAAGTTGATGTCGGAGACCACAGTTTGACTGCAGGATCGATCGCACAACTGTCATGCTACAATTTTTAAAGTGGGTGCCTCAAATTGGGAATAAACTAAATTGTTAAATGTCTGTCGCTGAAAACGCCAAAGACGACATTTAGCAGGTAGGCTCTGCGTGGGCCACTTGTATTCCAAGTGCCGAGCAAATCCTGTCTTGGTTACCTCGAGATGCCCGCCGTAGTATCAAGTTTATAATAGCGGGTTTAACGCAGGAGACCACATTTGAGCAAAGGTGGTATTCCTCTTCGATACACCAGGTTCAGACTGGCACGCCTGTGGCGGTGTTCATATTGCCAGCGCTGAGTTTTGTCTATGGACGTGTTGGCGTTGCAGCATAACACACTGGTCCTCATTTAACGGGCTAAACTCTAAAGTTTAACTGACATTCGTCCTTCCACCGCTTTGAAATCACGAACTGATTTTGATGCACACCGCAAGATCTCCTGCCCGGCGTTGTGAATCGCGGGAAAATAAATAATTGTAAAATGTGCCACAAGTGTGTTCTTACGGCACTTGTTTCCGATTAGTGAGGGTGCTTTCACAGCCAGCGAGCAGATTCCCGAGACCCAGCAGGCTCCCATAGTGGGGAGTGGTGGTGGCAATGAGTGCAGTGGTCTGTGCCTTGCATGGGTTATGGCGAGTATGGCTTGTCTCTGCTGTTGTGTACACTTGTTTGTGTCTGTGCGCTCATGCAAGGTAGTCGTGTGTACGCGTTTGGTTGTCCGTTTGTGTATTCATATTCTCACGTGTATCTTTTCCGTGGTGTGCCATGTCTATTGCGTGTGTGTGTGTTCGTTTGCCTCTGGCTCGCCTGCACGCGCGTGTGGTTCCGTTCGTCTGCGCGTGTGCGGCGTCTCCCCTTTGTCGTTGTGCGTGCGTGTGCGTGTAATGCTCGCACGGTCCCCCCCNGCCGCCCCCACCCACCGGGTCCTGCCGCTAGCCTATGGAGGTGTTTGTGGACGACGAGACGAAGCTGACGCTGCACGGGCTGCAGCAGTACTACGTGAAGCTGAAGGACAACGAGAAGAACCGCAAGCTCTTCGATCTGCTCGACGTGCTCGAGTTTAACCAGGTGCGGCAAAAACAACACCGCGGCACGGCAGGCCACGCGGATCGACCAAACCCCCACCGTGGTTTCGCCGTGGTTTGGCGGCCGAGTCGGCACGGTAACGCTTTATCGCGCCTTGCAGCAAGAAGGGGGACCCCAACTAATCCTTATTGGTGGTGGGTCAACGACACTAACACCATCTAACCCAAAACCTTTATGGATAATGTAGCGAATGGTAGGTGTCGTGGTTGTGATGGCGTTTGCCTGGTAGGTCTAGCTCGTGTGTAACGGGATAGCGTGTGGCTGTAGGTATTTTGTTTGTAACAGTTGCAACGGCGTGTTTGTGTAACGCGGGGGTGGGGAACCTTGTTCTACCAAGGTCATTTGGATATTTATAACATCATTCGCGGGCCATACAATTACATTTATATTGCTATGAAAATGCCTAGATTTTGTGGCAGTGCCAGACCAAATGATTTTGCGGGCCTTATACGGCCCTCTGGCCGGACGTTCTCCACCCCTAGTGTAACGTTTGCGATGGCGTGTGCCTGGAGGTCTAGCGCGTGCGTAACGGTTGCGATGGCGTGTGCCTGGAGGTCTAGCGCGTGCGTAACGGTTGCGATGGCGTGTGCCTGGAGGTCTAGCGCGTGCGTAACGTTTGATGGCGTGTGCCTGGAGGTCTAGCGCGTGCGTAACGTTTGCGATGGCGTGTGCCTGGAGGTCTCGCGCGTACGTAACGGTTGCGATGGCGTGTGCTTGGAGGTCTAGCGCGTGCGTAACGGTTGCGATGGCGTGCCCCTTTGTGCAGGTGGTGATCTTCGTAAAGTCGGTGCAGCGCTGCATGGCTCTGGCGCAGCTGCTGATTGAGCAGAACTTCCCGGCGATCGCCATTCACCGTGGCATGGCGCAAGAGGAGAGGTGAGCCCTTGTGGTGGCCGCTTGTGCATGGTGGTGGTCAGTCTAACGTAGTAGGCTTTCGCGACCAATAACCATAATACAGGTGTTTTTGGGTTGGTTCGTGTAAATATATAAATGTGTTAAACCCGCCGCCACCCGACTCGGCCAATTAGTAAGGTCAGTAATTACAACGAGCTTAATTTAGGCGACAGATTTGTGGAAAAGACCACATTCAGATTGTAAATGTTGTGGCTTTGCTCTCCAACGCACCGGTGTGCTGTACCAGTGACGAATTGGCGCGTTCAGTTTTTTCTTCTATTTACGTGACTTTACCGAAAGACCCAAAGAGTATGAATTCCTCCAGTCGCGAAAGCGTTAGGTCAAGATTTAAACCTTACAATGGCGGGTTTATCGACACATTTACGCGATCAAACCCAAAAACCTGTGTGCATGGTGGTGGTGTTTCAGTTGCGTCGTGCGTAATGTTTGTGCTTGCGGTGTTGGTGGTTGTGATCCTGCTTGCGTTGGTGTTGGTAACGCTGTTGGTGGGATGTGCCTTTGGAAAAAGAGCTTCAACAAACTTCTGATTCTGGAAATGAATGGCAGTGCGAGTGGTTGACACTCTCTTGTTAATGGTTATGGGGGAGCTACGAAAGCGGAGACCCGAAGTTTGATTCCCGCTCACGGCCAAGATCGGTGGCAAATATCTGAACTGGTCCTTGGCCTCCCCTAGATCGACTCTGCCTCAAATGAGTGCCTGGTGCCGTGTGAATATCACCACTGGGGAGACGCAGGCGGCCGGGCGTGGTGCTGGCCACCACCACCACCTCCTCGTGCTACTCGCTAGCAGCACTTGCCCCCGACAGTCTGAAGGCTTTACGGGGCATATTTGTCTTTGGGATGGGTCCTTGAAAATAGATTCTTAGCTCCATGGGCTTTTACTCATTGTGAATGAACTTCTGATTCTCAAAACAAAAACATGGTCGTGCGAGTGCTAGCACTACCACTGTTGGTGGTTGTAGTAACACTTGTGTAGGAATGCTACAGCTCGTGGTGGTGGTTGGTCGTGGTGACGTGCGCGTGCCGCAGGTTGTCGCGTTACCAGCAGTTCAAGGACTTCCAGCGGCGCATCCTCGTGGCCACGAACCTCTTCGGCCGTGGCATGGACATCGAGCGAGTCAACATCGTCTTCAACTACGACATGCCTGAGGACTCGGACACGTACCTGCACAGGGTGAGCGGGCGCGCCGCGGAATTATTTCTGCGGGAGGTACACGGCGATGAGCTTGCGGTGGAAGCTCCTTTTATCACAGATGTCCGGTAAACATCGCCACTGGGGAGACAAAGGCGGCCGGGCGTGTCGCTGGCCAACCACCCCCTCGTGTGCCCGTGCAGGCAATCGTAGGTACTGGCGCCAACGCACTTTGAAATCTCTTGAATACTGATTTATTTTAGAACGGCTTTTTGTCTTTGAGTTTGTTCTTCACTCGCACCTCCGATTAGCACGGTTGGCTGCGTGCTATAATAATGGGCTTTACCGTTTTTCTGGCGATAAAACAGTTGTGTTACGATGTTAAAATACCAAACGGAAACCATCTGCAAGGAATCATGTCTGCATGAGCCACACATACTTGTGGTGAACGTGGTAGTATATTAATCGTCTGTTGTATTGCCAGAAAGAGTTAACCGTACTATATTTTGATACCAGCAAAGGGAGGCCCTGTGATATGGCTATGTACTGTTTGTAAATACTTCTACATAAGTGTACATTGTAGCCTCTTGTCTTTTTAAATCCTTTATATTAAGTTCGTTTGCTTGCTTGCGCGCTTACGACTGTGCAAATCTTTCGGTCGTTTTTTAACCCACTTCCCGTGATCCAATCGAGCTGACATTTTGCACAGACTCGTTGTGCGTGACAATTTATTTTCGTGACAATTTTTTTCCAAAATTTTACACTTTTTAGGAAAAATAAATTGTATTTAATTACCAATTGCTTAATGGTGGCAGGCAATCATCTGACCCATAGTGGCAGCCATCTCAAGCCAGAGGACAAGAGGACTCTAGCTGCCCCGCATATAAAGGATTTATAGTGGAAAACTTAATTTTTTCGGGTTAATTTTTTGATTGCTCACTTTGTTGACGTCCGTCCACCTACCCCCCCAGGTCGCCCGTGCCGGTCGGTTCGGCACCAAGGGACTGCGGTGACGTTTGTGTCGGAGAGAACGACGCCAAGATCCTGAACGACGTGCAGGATCGCTTCGAGGTCAACGTCAGCGAGCTGCCCGACGAGATCGACCTCTCCTCCTACAGTACGTCGTTTCTCGCGCGCACAAACACACACGCATCTCCCGGGTAGCCTTTCGCAGACCCTTGGGCCAAATGCTGTTGGTGAGTAGCGCCTGAAGGCCGGCACCGGCACACGAAGGAGGTCGTCATGGCCAACACCATGCCGGGCTTGCCTTTGTCTCCCCTGTGGCGATGTTTACACACCGCTACGACCTATGACCGGTTCAGACAATCGTCACTGATGTTGGCCGTGAGGGGAATCCAACACTTTACCTTTCCAATGCTGATGTTTGATGTTCACAACAACGCACCGGGGTGTTTTAAGGCCGAGTCTGCTTCGGTGGGGAGGTGTTGTCATCAGCGGTTCAGATATTCATCTCCGGTGTTGGCTGTGAGCGGGAATCGAATTCTGAGGGGGGGCTGGGTTTGTCGCACTGCGCGAAACCACGACACTACCGCTCCCCACGTATGCAAAGTGGGAATGGGTCCCCCCTGTTATTGCCTAAACAGACTGTTGTTGGTGCAAGTGCTGTTAGCGAGCACTTGTCAAGGCCTCTGTGGCCACACGAGGGGGCGAGCACCACGCCCAGCCATCTTTGTCACCCAAGAGCGTGACGTACAATGTTACCAGGTGCTCATTTTACTGGTAGGAACGACCTGGTTCCACCAGCCCACGGGATTATTGTGCCCGTCCGTCGTGCATCCAAAAATGGGAGGGGCTGGGTGGGGAGGTGGGGCTGGGTGGGGAGGGGTTGGTCACCCCGTGGTGCCCTTATAAAACTCAACGTTTAACCTACTCACGCCGGCTTGTGCCCGCCCTCAGTTGGGCATATTTGCAGAATACACCACGCCGCCGTTGACCCTGGCCATTGACCGAGCAACCCAACGTTCCTACCAGCTCCTTCCGCAGGAATGTGTTTTTACGGTGGAATTCACCGCAGAAAGACCGAGGCCCTCCTTGATGTCCCTCGCCCCACGGTGCATTGCCATAGCCACTGCCTTCCCCTCCTAAACAACGATGGTTATCCCTGGATCGCCATGTACTCGCCGTTGGGACTCCAGTCAGCATCTTAATCGTGTAAATATGTATTTGCATTGGAGGAATCCGATGTCGAGTATAACGCGTAGGCTTGTAGGCTTTCGCGGCGAAAAACATCACTGTACGCGAATTGCAAATGTTGCTATTATACTCTCCAACATCGGATGTGCTGAACCAGTAACTAATCGGCATGCATTGTTTACGTGACAAACCTTACAATTGGCTGTCGGGTGGCGACGGGTTTAACGACACATTTTATATTTACGCGACCGACCCAAAATAAAAACCTCTTAATTGTGGATGTCCAGTAGTTTGGGCAGATCTCCAGCGCTTTTGGCGATCGCCTAAACCACCCATCGCAAAATGCAAGCTTCCTTGCGCGCACACGTGTGTGTTACGCACTGCGGGGAAATTCTGAGTGTGCTGCGTTTGTCATGTTTGTGATGTTCTCTCTCCCGCCCTTTGCAGTTGAACAGAGCAGATGAACGGAACCTGGCACTGAGAAGACCGGGACCCACCCCACCCCCCATTGCCGTCGACGCCAGGAGAGCCACTCAACCTCCCTGCCCACCACCGCCACGTGTCCCTGGGAGGAGATGGGGGCAGAGGGGTCTTGTAGTTTGTTCGTGGTGTTGTTACGTGAGCAGTTTTTATTCATCCGTGCTTTTGTTTTTATTATCTGTCAGACTCGGCAGCCTGCGATTTAGAGCCCTCCGCATGAAATCACCCCCCCCTCCCCCATCATCCATTCCCCATTCGAATTAACCTGGAGCTGACCATGATTGAGACAAATTGGCAAAGACTTAGCGACGTACAGGAAGTCAATTTTATTTACGTGGTTGTATGATCGACATCACCACCCACCCTTTGCCCACGGTAATGTGCGCCGCGGTGATGTGCCTGTGTGTGTGTACGTAGGTTTTGATTTAAGGTGGGGGGGGGGAAGTGTCGGTGTTTGCCAAGGCTCGGGTTTTTTGTAGAAATAAATGGGAGTTTGCCCAACTCTTGTGTCCCCCCGGTTTGTCCTGTCAAGAGTTGTTGGAGGGGCGGAGTGATGCCCCCACAGAAGCGTGGCTGCCCCCCCCCCCCCGCTTGTGGAGGTTCGCGGTTCGGTTCACCAAAGGCGCCTGGTTAATACTGCGGGTGCGTTAAAAGTGTAACGTGCTCACTGTGTACATTCACCACCAATCTTGGCCGTGAGGGAATCAAACTTCGGGTCCCGCTTTCGTAGCTCCCCATAACCAAACANGAGTGCCAACCACTCGCACTTCCATTAATTTTCAGAAGTTTGAAGCTCTTTTTCCAAAGGCACATCCCACCAACAGCGTTACAACACCAATGCAAGCAGGATCACAACCATCAACACCGCAAGCACAAACATTATGCACGGCGCAACTCAAACACCACCATCACCATGCACACAGGTTTTGGGTTTGATCGCGTTAACCCGTTCGAGACACCTGCAAGGTGTGGGTCACGGTCACCGCCAAATGTCGGAGTGCTTAAGCAGCGCTACTTGTATTTAGAGGTATAGCGCCGCTTTTAAATAAATTCCTCGCCGCAGAGAACCGAAGCGATCTACAGTAGCCGGCGCCAAACTTTTCCACAACCTCTCTGCAATGCCTTTGTGGAGCCTCTGTTCCAAACAAACTTATTTTACACACTTCATGGGGGGAAGGGTTCAGGATCCGCGGACGTTGTTCCAAGCGAGTAGGCCATGGTGTGCTGGCGACGTCCATATTTTCCAAGTTCTAAATATCCCCCAGACAGGTAGTCTAAAACTAAAGCTTTTGTGAAACTCGCCTATTGTGCTTTACCAGGTAAGGCTCACAAGCTGTGGAGCTCTTCTCGAAGCAACCTGGCTATCGCAAATGATAGCTCAACGAAGTGGCTTATCGTGGAAATTTATATCCGCCAAAAACTCTAAACGCATGGTATTAAATGTGGAGGGGAATAAGTATAACCCGTAAAAACAAAGTTTTTCCTCAATCCTTTATATGTGTGGCGGCTAGAGTCCTCTCGTCCTCTGGCTTGAGATGGCTGCCACCTATGGGTCAGATGATTGCCAGTATTAAGCAATTGGTAATTAAATATTTAATTTGTTTTCCATAAACAGTGTTTGCTTGCTTACGACCGTGCAAATCTTTCGGTCGTTTTTTAACCCACTTCCCGTGATCCAATCGAGTTGACATTTTGCACACAGACTCGTTGTGCGAGACAATGTTCGTGAAAAAAATTTTCCTAAATTTTACACTGTTTAGGGAAAACAAATTAAATATTTAATTACCAATTGCTTAATACTGGCAGACAATCATCTGACCCATAGGTGGCAGCCATCTCAAGCCAGAGGACGAGAGGACTCTAGCCGCCACGCATATAAAGGATTTATAGTGAAAAACTTTGTTTTTATGGTTAATTTTTTTAGCTGTACGCCTCTTGGCGTCCTCTGGTCAAACACCAATTGAGACGAGGCTCAAAAGAAAGCTGTCTCTGGTGTGGACCAATCATTTCAAGGACAATGCATTTATTTCGATTTAAAGCTTTCGTGACTGCAGGGATTCATCTTCTTTGTTCTTTCGGTAAAGTCACGTAGAAGGGAAATGATAAAATAATAAAACTGAGGACGGCTGCTTGTGTTGTGTCGAAACTCGTGAGAATTGTTATTTTATTGTTTTTTTATTTCCCTTCTACGTGACTTTACCGAAAGAACCAAGAAAATGCATATATTAATTATCAAAGTGTGTGTTTTTGTTTGTATTTTGACCACAAAGTATTGTGGTCAATGCACACACGATTCCTTGTAAAAAAGGTTTCAGTTTTGTTGCCAGAAAAACGGGGAAAACCCCTATTATATTTGGTACTGGCAAAGGAGATCTAATGATGGTGGTGCACGGTTTGTTACGCGAATTTCTCGTCCCTGCAAGTTGCACGCCCAGCGTTGTCTTAAAACCACGGTGAGAATAAGACCCAACAGGAACGGCGTGTGATGCAAGCGAACGCAAAGAATCAATCTTCGAATCTGTTAGGATCGACGTTGAGAGCGTGACTGGTTGCACCTGAAACCCGACGGTTCCCCAGTGAAGCTGGCACCGTCTTAACGATTGCCGGTGGAGATCGCGAAAGTGTGCCACTGGACGGGAGGTGATAGATGGGGGGGGGGGGGCTTGGTGATGCCATCGGCGCTATTGGCCAAGTTTACGCAGGGCAAAATTTTGGGTTCCAATTTCTTTTTAAAGGGGCTTAATTTAATTGATCACAGTTGCATTTGTTTCAGTAATATCTTTAGTCTTTTGCTTCGTATCACATTTCCAATACTGAAGTTATAAAGAAAGGGAACGGACTATAAGATCAACTAAACTTTGTATTTTACCGGCAAGGCCACTGAGTGATGTAGCTATTCGGAAGCGATCTGACTCACGAATGGTAACCCAACGAAGTGGCGTGGAAATGTTTTGCAGCCAAATACTCGAATCGCGTGATTCTAATGGGAGAAAATTCCACGCGACCACAGAGAGAGACACACGCAAACTCCAAATATACAGCAGCAGGCGTCACGGTCGGGATCAAACCAACGACCTCCTGTACACCAGGCGAGGTAGTTAACATCTCCTAGCCACCGTGATGATGATGAGAGAGAGACACGCAAACTCCAAATATACAGCAGGCGTCAGGGTCTGGATCGAACCCATGACCTGTAGACCAAGCGAGGTAGTTCTTATCTCCTAGCCACCGTGATGATGAGAGAGACACGCAAACTCCAAATATACAGCAGCAGGCGTCAGGGTCGGGATCGAACCCACGACCTGATGTACACCAGGCGAGGTAGTTAACATCTCCTAGCCACCGTGATGATGAGAGAGAGAGAGACACGAAACTCCACATATACAGCAGCAGGCGTCAGGGTCTGAATCGAACCCACGACCTCCTGTACACCAGGCGAGGTAGTTAACATCTTGCCACTTGCTGGGTCTGCGCCGATTGCATTCCAACCTAAATCTGGAATCCAATGAGCTGGGATGGAAACTAACGCAATGAATAGGGTTGGGTTGGAATGTTAGTAATCTTGTAAGCTTCTGGTTTGCCATGTGACAAGGCAGAATGCTGTGTCCTCGATTAATTAAGCCACACGTATTGTGTACAGGACGCCGCGATGGCGAGATGTTAACTACCTCGCCTGGTGTACAGGAGGTCGTGGGTTCGATCCCGACCCTGATGCCTGCTGCTGTATATTTCGATTTAACACGTAGGCTTACTAATTGGTTGTGTCGGGTGATCGCGGGTTTAAGGGGCCGTCCATAAATGACGTCACGCGATTTGGGACGATTTTGACCCCCCCCAATCGTCACACGGCGTCACACAAAGTCAGAACCCCCTCAAATATGACGTCACAAAGCTCTGCCCCCCCCCCCCCAATAAAACTTGCTTCAAATCGCTTTAAACTATTGTCAGTGTCGTGCGTATTTAATGTGGCGCTGCACTCTGATGTTGTAGGAGAAAACATTTATTAAAAGTATATTTAATTCAGTGGAACGTGTTGTCTATATTTATTTAAAGTTGCGCATTTTGATGTGACGTCACATTTCTCACCCCCCCCCCTCGTCACACATCGTCACAAATGTCTGACCCGCCCCCCCCCNTAGGTGCGTGACGTCATGGACGGCCCCTAACAACACATTTATATTTACGCGATGTAACCCAAATAAATACATTATGGATATATGTGGAGTTTGCGTGTTCTTCCGTGGTCGCGTGGATTTTTCTCCGGGTCCTCCGGCCCCCACCACCACTTAGTCAACATCTCGCAACTGCTATATGATAAGCCACTTCGTTGAGGTATCATTTGCGGCCAGGTCGCTTCTGAAAAAAACTATTTTGCTCAGTGGGCTTAAGCTGTTAAAATAAATAAGTATAACCCGTAAAAACAAAGTTTTTCACTATAAATCCTTTATATGCGTGGCAGCGAACTTAATATAAAGGATTTAAAAATATATTCGCCTGTGGAGGACGCGGGGAACGATCCCGCGACCTTTGGCATGGGAAGCGAGGGCGCTACCAACTGCGCTACTCGCCACGGCCTGTGGAGGGTTACGCTCTGGGCTCTTACACTCTGACGTTCAGCCAAAGCCATGAATGCGTTCTTTTGAATATATGTAAATACAAATTTTNGCCTAAAAAGTGTAAAATTTTGGGATTTTTTTTCACGAACATTAATTGTCTGGCACAACGAGTCTGTGTGGAAAATGTCAGCTCGATTGGATCACGGAAGTGGGTTAAAAANCGACCGAAAAATTTGCACGGTCGCCGCANGCAAGCAAGCAAGCAAGCGAACTTAATATAAAGGATTTAAAAACACATTCCTGCGGAGGGAGCTGGTAGGAACGTTGGGTTGCTCGGTCAATGGCCAGTGTCAACGGCGGCGTGGTGTATTCCGCAAATATGCCCGACTCTGAGGGCGGGCACAAGCCGGCGTGAGTAGGTTAAACGTTGAGTTTTATAAGGGCACCACGGGGTGACCAGCCCTCCCACCCAGCCCCCCCCCACCCAGCCCCTCCCTGCACGACGGACGGACACAATAATCCCCTGTGGGCTGGTGTAACCAGTCTAAACACCCCTATTATGGATGATAAGCCGGCGTGTTAAACTCAATAATCGACTTACTTTGTTTTCATCAAACACCTACGTATTTATTAACAAACATTTTTTTTATAACCATCCAGAACCAACGGATTGCGAGGCTGCAAGTGAAAGGCTAAGAACCCCACTGTAATAAAATAATAAAATAAAACATAATAAAATAATTCTCACGACGTTTCGGCCACAACGCAAGCAGCCGTCCTCAGGTGAAGACCAGGTCTGTCGGGAGACAGCGTCTGAATGAAACACCAACACGCTTGGTCTTCACCTGAGGACGGCTGCTTGCGTTGTGGCCGAAACGTCGTGAGAATTATTTTATTATGTTTTATTTTATTATTTTATTACTTCCCTTCTACGTGACTTTACCGAAAGAACCAAGAAGATGAATCCCTGCAGTCACGAAAGCCTTAAATCGAAATTTAACCCCACTGTTTTAAATCGTTTTAGCCTCAATCTAGATTTGAAGTTTTTGCCTCGTCCACAAAAAGTCAAAGGCCCTCTGAGCTGGCACCGATGACCAACGACTTTAAACAAATTCTAGATTTGAAGCTTTCGTGACTGCAAGGATTCATATTCTTAGGTTGTTTCGGTAAAGTCACGTAGGTAAAAAATAAAAATTAATAAAAGTAAATAAAAATAAAATAAAATCACGACGTTTCGGAGGCAACAGAGATAATTATTTTATTATTTTTATTTTTATTATTTTATTATTTCCATTCTACGTGACTTTACCGAAAGAGCCAAGAAGATGAACCTAGGAATACTTTAAACAAAACAAAACCACGCCCTCCTCGCGTGACGTCACGCGGCTTCCACTTCCTGCTTCTCCTCCAACCACGTGTTTGACCCATGGCGTCCGCGGCAGTAGCAGCAGCAGCGGCGTCGTTCGCGGCGCGTGGAGCCGCTTTCTCGACGGCTCTCCTCGGCCGACGCCGTCGCCTCGCCGCCTCCTCCTCCTGCCCCCGCTTCTCACGCCGCCCTGTCGGGTCTGGCGCTAAGAGCGACGCTCGGTGGAGGGTGGAACAGCGGCGGCGATGGTGGCGCGGGCATGGAGGATGGGGGGCAGCCGCGGCTCGGGATGGCTGCTGGGCGCCGCGGCTCGGCGCTGACGCTGCTCGGAGCGGGCGCCGCGTGGAAGCTGCAGAGCGCCGCGAAGGCCGAGCCGGTACGGGGGGGGCCCTGACCCAATCCTGACCTCTAATCCTGACCTTAAGCCTCAGCTGTCTGTTCGGGGGGCGCGGGGGGTCGTGACCCTGCCGTGACCTCCAATCCTGACCCCAAGCCTCAGGGCTGTGACCCTGACCCAGGGTCTGTTCGGGCTGTGAGGCGACCCTGACCCCAACACGGGTCTGTGACCCTGACCCCAACACGGGGTCTGTGACCCTGACCCAGCAATCCTGACCCCAACACGGGTCTGTGACCCTGACCCCAACACGGGGTCTGTGACCCTGACCCCAACACGGGTCTGTGACCCTGACCCCACCACGGGCCTGTGACCCTGACCCCAACACGGGGTCTGTGACCCTGACCCCAACACGGGGTCTGTGACCCTGACCCCAACACGGGGTCTGTGACCCTGACCTCAACACGGGTCTGTGACCCTGACCCGACACGGGGTCTGTGACCCTGACCCCACTACTGGGTCAAACCCATGCCACGACTATAAAGTTGGGTCCAGCCCTAAGCCGTTGACCAACACCGGAGGGCAAAACCTCTTAGCCAGACGTGCGTAGTCTGTGAACTGGTTGGACCTGGTCTCTAACCCTAATTGGTAAAGATGGGGAGGAACTGCATATGGAGGAGACCCTTAAGCTTGACCCTAAACCCGGGGTCAAACCCTTAACATTCACTCGGCGTTAATCTTGGACCCTATGCAAGGTTCATACTCTAACCCTGACCTTAGCATGCCTCTGGATCAGTGTGTGTGAGGTCCGTGTGGGAGCGGTGGTGCAGCGGTTAGCGCGGTTGCGCTACGAGCCCGGTGGCCCGAGATTGATTCCCGCTCGCGGCCAACACCGGTGACGATTATCTGAAAGGGTCTGGGCCTCCCTAGGTAGACTCGGCCTAAAACGAGTACCTGGTGCGGTGTGTCAACATTGCCTCTCGGATGGTGCTGGCCCCGGCCCGTGTATGGCGGCCTTCATAGGTGCTCGCTAAAAAACACTTGCCCCAACAGTCTGTTAAGGCTATACGGGGGTCTTTGTATATATAAGTGTGTCGTGTGTGTTTGTACGTGTGCACTTGACAGTAGGGGGTACATGCCAGTCGACGCCCATGGCACTGGCGTCCATCCTCCCAACAACCTTTTTACGTGGCCTAGTGCACCTGGCCGGCGGCGCNGTGGTATTCACCGACTTAGTGGCGAATGTCGGATGTATTGGATGGTGCGGCCACCCGCCCTGCGTCATGCGGGCCTTCATCGCAGAGGTCACGGGTACGAACCGACCCACCCGCCGGTACCTGTACCCGGCCTGGTACGGGTACCCATTTGCGACCCGGTGCCCGTACGGTAGGCCGTGAGTCACTGGTGAGCAACTGTTTGTCACTCATTTCCCAACGTCTTGTCTCTTCTCACAATTCAAGTTCCTAGAATCAACCCACCCGTGCCTGCAACATGGCTTCATCCCAGAGGTCGCAATCAGGTACCGATACCCATACCCCGGCCGGGTACGGGTAGGGTACGGGTACGGCCGGTACGGTANCCGTTTACGACCCTGGTGCGGCCGGTACGGGTAAGGAATCAAAACCCGTTTGCGACCTCTGCTTCATCGGTGCCCCAACAGTCGTGTCACGGGAGGGATCTTCGTCTTTTTTTCGTCTCGCAGGAGGAGAGCGAGGCTGCGCCGAGGCTGACCCTGTACCAGTACCAGACGTGCCCGTTCTGCAGCAAGGTGCGCGCCTTCCTGGACTACCACGGCCTGCCCTACCGCCTGGTGGAGGTCAACCCGGTGATGCGTCGTGAGATCGCCTTCTCGTCATACCGCAAGGTTCCCATCGTCATCGTCGCCAACGAAGCCGCTGGCTCCGACAGCCCCGTGGTGAGTCTCGTGCACACTGACAAAGGCAACCCCCCCCACCCCACCCCTACCGTATAGCCTCAACAGACTGTTGGGGCAAGTGCTGTTGGCGAGTAGCAGTAACCATCAAGGCCGTCACGGCACATGAAGGGGGTGGTAGGTCAGCACTACGCCCAGCCACCTTTGTCTCCCGAGTGGCGGGGCACTGCGATGGCTAGGAGATGTTAACTACCTCGCCTGGTGTACAGGAGGTCATGGGTTCGATACCGACCCTGACGCTGCCGCTGTATATTTGTAGTTTGCGTGTCTCTCTCATCATCATCACGGTGGCTAGGAGATGTTAACTACCTCACCTGGTGTGCAGGAGGTCGTGGGTTCGATCCCGACCCTGACGCCTGCTGTATATTTGGAGTTTGCGTGTCTCTCTCATCATCATCACGGTGGCTAGAAGTTAGCTATCTCGCCTGGTATGCAGGAGGTCATGGTTCGATCCCGACCCTGACACCTGCTGTATATTTGGAGTTTGCGTGTCTCTCTCTCTCCATGGTGGTAGGGATGTTTATCCGGGTGCAGGGGTCTTTCGATCCCGACCCTGACGTTGCCTCGTATATTTGGAGTTTGCNTGTCTCTTATCATCATCACGGGCTAGGAGATGTTAACTACCCGCCTGATTGAGGAGTCATGGCGATCCCGACCCTGNCACCTGTGTATATTGGAGTTTGCNTGTCTCTCCTCCCCGTGGTCGTGTGGTTTATCCAGGTTTGGTTTTTCCCTCCACATTCGGAATCAACATCGTACGTTTAGAGTATTTAGTTGTTATACATTTTCACTGNTGAATACCACTTTGTTGAGCTATCAGCGATGGCAAGGTTGCTCCTTCTCGCAGACTTTGCAGGTTTTGTGGNACATCTTGTTTATGCGTAGTGAAATTGTCACATTCCTATGATAACTTGTTCATGCTTTTGTTTATTTTGGTGNTTTNGAAAATTTTTTGGGCCATGTTTGTTTGTTGTATACAGAGTTAGAATGATGGCCTTAATCTAAGTTGTCTTGTGGTTGTTGTTGTTTNGACTTGCANCCCACTGGGATTTTTGCACTTGGTATACGNTGCTTTTTTTCTGGAAGACTTTGCAGTTTTTTTCCTGGATTTTCTGTTTGGTTCCNTGCACTTTACCAGATGTTTTGTTCATGTTTTTGCACCAGCTTGTGTTGCACCCGCTGAGCCGAATGGCTCCAGCTATATCAAATAATGAAAATGCTGTGTTGGACGTGCACCATCTGTGTTGGACCAGCTTTGTTGGAAGTGCACCAGCTGTTTTGTTCCTGCACCAACTGTGTTGTACCAGCACCAGCTGTGTTGTTCCTGCACCAGCTGTGTTGNTTCCAGCTGTGTTGTACGTGCACCAGCTGTGTTGGTTCCTGCACCAGCTGTGTTGGACGTGCACCAGCTGTGTTGTACCTGCACCAGCTGTGTTGTACGTGCACCATCTGTGTTGGTTCCTGCACCAGCTGTGTTGGACCAGCTGTGTTGTACGTGCACCGGCTGTGTTGGTTCCTGCATCGGCTGTGTTGTACGTGCACCAGCTGTGTTGGACGTGCACCGGCTGTGTTGGCAGGCGGCTGCTGTGCGAGTGAGCGATGGGCCTGTGATGACATTGTGGGCGATTCTCCCACAGCAACTCAACGACTCCTCGTACATCATCAGCATCCTCAAGACCCTCCTGATCTCCAAGTGAGCAACCAACCCCAAGTCGCACGACACAACGACGCTCGCCCTACCATAAACCCCAACCTCTAACACTAACCGTAGCCATAATCCAAGCCCCAGCACTAACCATTACCCCTGTCTTTAACATTGATGATAAATAATTCATATGGCCATTGAAGAGCAACCACCTCAATCACTAACTTTTCCTGTACACTGATCCTTAACACAAACAGCAACTCATAACACCAAGTATAGTAGTAGGTTTTTACCCTTTCAACTGGTACAAAAACTGACACCTTTATACAAGGGATCATGTTTGCAATAACCGCAACACAAGCAGTCAAAATGCAAACAAAAAGAAACAACTCTGATGATGATAATGATATGCACTGTCTTGAAGTTGATTGGTCCACACCCGAGACAGCTTTTCTTAGAGCCTAGTCTCCATTGGTGTTGGACCAGATGATGCCAAACGGCGTACAACTCAAAAACAGCGCACGATCAGAGTATTGAGAGCTCGGGGTAAGCATTTACACTGAGACCTCTTTACCAGTAATCATAACACCAACCCAGAACACTAACAATGACGCGAACACACCAAAGCTAACCGTAATGCTCACAACAACACAAACAGAATGCTAAACCACCACCACGAACCATTACACTAAGCTGTAATGTTAAACCCCAACACTAACTCACAGCACTAAACCAAGGCTTGCCACTAACCGTCAACACTAGCATCAGCTCTAACACTAACCCAAGCAACGTCAACCAAAAACACTAAACCCCAACCATAATACCAACCACGAAGCCTTGACACTAACTGCTAAGCCCAAGCACTAGCTCTTAACAATAGCCCTTCGCCCCAGTCCTAAGCCCTAGGTCTTCGGCCCAAGGCCCTAGCCTTTAGGCCCTAGGCCCAGCCTCCAGCCCTTAGGCCCAAGGTCCTAAGTCCTAGCTACTTCTAGCCCCTAAATCCTAGGACATAGACCTTAGGCCCCAGCCCTAGTCCCTGTGTCCTAGGCCCCAACCTCTTAACTCCTAAGCCCTAGCCCTAGGCCCCATCCCTATGTCCTAGGCCTTAGGCCCAAGGCCTAGGCCATTGGGCCATAGGCCCTAGGCCCTAAGCCCTAGGCCTTTGTAGCCGTAATCTGTGCCCGTTGGTTGCGCCGGCAGGGGCAGCAGCCGGGGCCTGGAGGAGGTGCTGACACTGTACCCAGAGGTGCGTCACGAGGACGAGCGGGCAAGGAGGTGGTGGAGCACGGCAACAAGTACTGGGTGATGCTGCCTGAGGGGTGGATGTCACGCAGTTCTACGCCAGCGAGAAGGCCCGCCAGTGAGACTCTACCGCCGAGCGACTCGCTAGCCGACTCGCTCGCTCGCTCACACACAGTGCGCTTCGCAAACCAGTGGATCGGCCACCCCCTGTCGTTCTTCTACTATCGCTGCTGCTGCTGCTCCCACAGTGGTTACCGTTGCCCGTGAACTTCGCTCATTGAGTCCTCCACGCATGTTGACGCCTCGGCAATGCCAGGAACTGATTGCTTAATTCCATCTTACGCAGTGCTCAGCCACTGTCTCTGCAGGTCAAGAGCAACGCACCCACTCCACTCGCCCAACGAACCACGGCCAACGCCAGTGACGATTATCTGACCCGGTGCTGGGCCTCTCCTAGGTCGACCCAGCCTGAAAATTAGTACCGGCCCTGTGTGTAAACATCAGTACCGGGAGACAAAGGCAGCCGGGCGTGGTGCTGACTCACCAACCCTCGTCATAGGTGTGCGCCGTTCCGGCCACTCGCCACAACGACAGGCACTTGGCTTGAAGGCTACACGGGTGACCTTTGTGTCTATTTCCCCCCCCCCCCACTTCCCCACCGTGCGCGCGAGGAGCAGGGAGGAGACGAAGTGGCGGCGCTGGGCGGACGACCACCTCGTCCACCTCATCTCGCCCAATGTGTACCGCTCGCCGGGCGAGGCGCTGGCGTCGTTCGACTACATTGTGCGCGTGGGGAAGTTCGGCTCCGTGGAGGGCGCCTTTGCCAAGTACTTCGGCGCCGCCGCGATGTTCCTCATCAGCAAGCGGCTCAAGCGCAAGTGAGTGGGCCCCCCCCCCCCGCACGACTCAACACTGCCATAGACTCAACACTGCCCATAGACTCAACACTGCCCATAGACTCAACACTGCCCATTGACTCAACACTGCCCATAGACTCAACACTGCCCATAGACTCAACACTGCCCATAGACCAACACTACCATAGACTCAACACTGCCATAGACTCAACACTGCCCATAGACCAACACTACCATAGACTCAACACTGCCCATAGACTCAACACTGCCCATAGACTCAACACTACCCATAGACTCAACACTGCCCATAGACTCAACACTGCCCATAGACTCAACACTACCCATAGACTCAACACTGCCCATAGACTCAACACTGCCCATAGACCCAACACTGCCCATAGACTCAACACTGCCCATAGACTCAACACTGCCCATAGACTCAACACTGCCCATAGACTCAACACTGCCCATAGTCTCAACACTAAACGCACGCGCAAGAGGGAGGGAGCCCTTAAATCACGGAAGGAGGGAGTTGGAAAAGGCCGGGGAGTGGTTGAAGCCGAAGAACACATCAACACCACGCGGAGAGAGCGCGTGGGTCGGGGTGTCAAACCCAGGGGCACGATGGTGACCTCTGCTTCGCCGGAACCGCCGGCGCCAACCCTACCCCTCCACCCCCGCTCCCACCGCTCCCCCGCTCCCACCCCACGGTGCGTTGCAGGCACCACATGCAGGACGACGTGCGCCAGGACCTGTACCAGGCCGCCAACGAGTGGGTGCGCGCCCTGGGAAGGAGCGCCCCTTCATGGGTGGACAGAGCCCCAACCTCGCCGACCTGGTCAGCGGCACCCATCCCCCCCCCCCTTCCCCAAGCCTGCGCCTCGCACCCTCATCCCATGCTGAGCCTCGGTCTAAAATCCAACTTCAACAATACCTTCTTGGTTCTTTCGGTAAAGTCACGTAGAAGGGAAATAATCAAATAAAAATTATATAATTTTATTTATTATTTTATTATTTTTTTTTTTATTATTTCCCTTCCGCGTGACTTTACCGAAAGAACCAAGAAGATGAATCCCTGCAGTCACGAAAGCTTTAAATCGAAATTCAACAACACCGTCATAAACCCGGCCTGGCCCTCACGCCCCATCCTACTCAGAGCTTCGCTCAAAAACCCAACTTCAACAAAACCGTCATGAACCCGGCCTGTGCCTCATCCTAACCCCAACATAAACTCAATCCTAAACCTCAGCTTAAACCTAATCCTAAACCAAGCCAAAGCCCCAACCTAAAACAATCATAAACCCACCCTAAACAGCAGCGTACACCTTTCCTGACACATCCTAAACATCTCCTAAACCCATCCTAAACCTACACTAAACTTATCTTGTGCATCTCCCCATTTATGCCTCTGCATCTCCATGTGTCTCATGTATCCCCGTGCGTCCCCGTCCATCCCTGTACTTCCCCGTGCGTCCCCGTCCATCCCGTGCGTCCCGTCCATCCCTGCCCCGCTCCAGGCCGTGTTCGGCGTTCTGCGCGTCATGGAGGGCCTGCAGGCGTTCGACGACGTCATGGCCAACACGAAGCTGGGGCCGTGGTACGAGCGCACGCAGCAGGCCATCGGGCAGCAGCGGGACGCGCGTGACGCACGTGACGCGCGGCGCCCCACGCCGCTGCTGTCGCAATCGCCGCCACCTCCACGCCTCGATCCCGAGGGCGCGAGAGAGCCATTCACCCTTTCCCATTCCGGTGACGTACGTACGCGTACGTCAACGGAACGGTACCGGAAGAAAAGCTAAAATAAAATAACTTGATAGGTACCGAGGCTCCCGCAAGGCCACGCCGGGAAGAGGCGTGTGGCACATTTTGGCGCCAGCTGTTGTAGAGTGCGGCGGTCGTGTCGCTACGGTTCTCTGCGGCGGTGAGTGCGACGGCGCTACGCCTAAATTTCGATTTAAAGCTTTCGTGACTGCACCGTAAGAACTAAGACGGCGCTACGCCTCTCTAAATAAAATGAACGCCGAACCACTCGTGCGTTCCGAGATTCTCAGGTGAACGGGAAAAGGGTTCGGATAAAAGCCGCCGCTGCGAGGGCGACCGTAGTGTCGCGTGGCGATGGTCTATAGCTCTGTGACGAGATCAGCCAAGGAATTGTGGTTCATTTGCAGCAAACACTTTGTGTGTAACTAGCGCGACCTTATAACGACGCCGCTGTATTCGTTCGGCAAGCAGAAGCCAATGCGGCTCAGCAAGCACCGGACGGACACGGTCGGCCCTTTCTCTCAACCCCGTGTGGGCAGCAGGAAGGGCTGCCCATCGCTCAACTGCCACCCACGTTTGCACCAACATTTTTAGACTTGCCTAAACATTTTGAACGGATGGTGGCGTGCACTCCACCAGTCAAACGCTAATGCTTCAAGGCAGCCCACGGAGGTTGCGTGAATCCCGACACGCGTGCGGCGGTAGTGACGGCTTTCCGCGCGTGCCGGCCGTGTTGTGACCGGGTGTGCCTGGGGGGCAGCCCCTGTCATTGTCGCTTGTAGACGCGGCCTGCAGACTCGTTCGCTAAATAAAGTGATACGGAGACTTTACCGACCGATTACGAGTGTTCGTTTGTGACCACGATGAGGAGGAGGAGGGAAAGGTACGTCCGCCAAGTGCGATGAGAGAACGTTGGGAGGGAAGAGGGTGAATGTTGAGTGAGAGGTTGGGTAAGTTTGTCGGTGTACGTATGTTCAACTTCTTTCCCACCATACGTAGACAACCGTGCTAATCGGAGGCGCGGGTGGGAGGACAATAAACTAAAGACAAGCGAGTGGTACTGGTAGGAGCCTCCTGGTTACACCAGCCCACAGGGGATTATTGTGTCCGTCCGTCGTCGTGCAGGGAGGGGCTGGCTGGGAGGGAGGGCTGGGTGGGGAGGGTGGGCTGGGAGGGGCGGGGCTGGTGGGAGGGGCTGGGTGGGGGAGTGACTGGGTGGGGAGGGTGGGCTGGAGGGCGGGCTGGTGGGGAGGGGCTGGGTGGGGATGGAGAAACTGGGTGGGGAGGGCTGGGTGGGAGGGTGGGAGGGTGGGGCTGGGTGAGGAGGGGCTGGTGGGGAGGGCTGGTCACCCGTGGTGCCCTTATAAAACTCAACGTTTAACCTACTCATGCCGGCTTGTGCCCGCCCTCACAGTCGGCCATATTTGCGGAATACACCACGCCGCCGTAGACCCTGGCCGTTGACCGAGCAACCCGACGTTCCTACCAGCTCCCTCCGCAGGAATGTGTTTAAATGCGTGAGCGAATGAGGGATTTTAGTATGATTTCTGCAGTGTTCAGTGCGAGTGTTTTCCGGGCACTCCAAGTTGACACAACGCTCTTGACACGGCAATTGATCAAGGAACGGATTAAACGCAAAACATCGTTACGATAATTGGCCACATGAACCCCGGGGTCCCGAATACACTAAACTGAAGTCAAAATCGCAATGAATTAGTGCAGTTTTGTCGACTCCGTCCCACCACGGATTGGCAAAGGGCTGTAAATATAAAAGTTTAGGCTTTCATTGACCCCAAATCATAATCCTATGAACTGTGAAGCCCTTTTTAAATCCTTTATATTAAGTTCGCGTGCGTGCTTGCTTGCTTGCTTAGGACCGTGCAAATCTTTCGGTCGTTTTTTAACCCACTTCCCGTGATCCAATCGAGCTGACATTTTGCACACATACTCGTTGTGCGAGACAATTAATGTTCGTGAAAAGTTTTTNCCAAATTTTACACTGTTTAGGGAAAACAAATTAAATATTTAATTACCAATTGCTTAATACTGGCAGACAATCATCTGACCCATAGGTGGCAGCCATCTCAAGCCAGAGGACGAGAGGACTCTAGCCGCACGCATATAAAGGATTTATAGTGAAAAACTTTGTTTTTACCGGTTATACTTATTTACACGTGTCCAGCCATCAACAAACAGCTCATTACAAATGCGACCACCAGCAACTGCACTTGATACTGTGGTGCCACGCACGTGATGATGTTCATATCTATCTCCACTTAATAATATCGAATAAAAAGTGTTAGTTTTAATGTGCGGATATACGAAGGGCGCATTATCTGCTTATCGATAATTTAATGTTAATGTGACATTGCTGCTGATCTGTGTTGTTTTTGTTGTGTGTGTTGTAATAGGTTTTTACCCTTTCAACTGGTACAAAAACTGACACCTTTATACAAGGCATCATGTTTGCAATAACCACAACACAAGCAGTCAAAATGCAAACAAAAAAANCAACTCTGATAATCTTATCAGAGTTGATAATCTGATAATCTTATCAGAGTTGATAATTGATAAGATTATCACAGTTGTTTCTTTTGTTTGTATTTTGACTGCTTGTGTTGTGGTTATTGCAAACATGATGCCTTGTATAAAGGTGTCAGTTTTGTACCAGTTGAAAGGGTAAAAACCTATTACTATATTTTATCACTGGTAAAGGAGGTCTCATAGTGTGTGTGTGTTGTTTGTTGTTATAACTCGCCTGACCCCAGGAATCCATACTCTTTGGTTCTTTCGGTAAAGTCACGTAGGTGAAATAAAATAAAACAAACAAATTGCGCTGTTCTGATTGCTTGTGTTGCAATCGAAACATCGTGATTTATTTTATTTCTAACTACGTGACTTTACCGAAAGAACCAAAGAGTACAATTGCACATACGACACCGCGTTGAGCTTTATTTTTTTGTTATGAGATAAATTCATTTTCTGAGGGGAGCTGCGGGTCAAAGTGGTTTTTAAATGCCGCGTGAAGTTCCCGCCAAGTGGCCGCGCGGCTGTTACTATGACAACGCGCGTCTGTTTCCGTAGCAACGCGGGTCTCCCCCCCCCCCACATCTTCCACCGTCTCCACGGCAACGTCGTCAGTTGGGCGGACGCGGGGGAGGGCTCGACTCCAGCTGATCGCAACGGGGCACGGCCGTTGGGAATATTCAACCAATCAGCGGCCGAGCTGGAGCCAACGTGAGTTTGAATTGACCAATGGGAGCGACGCAAAGGAGGACTCGCCGTGCCGATGTTTTGGAGGCCGCGAGACGGCGGCGGCGTTGACGCAGCAGGCGGACGTCGCGCGCGTGACCATCATCATCACCGCCGCCGGGGTCGGTTAAATACGGTACCAGTTTGTGGCGGTCGGTGATGTTGTTTTGGCTGTTGCGTGCGATGTACCGTCGTGGAAGTTGCAACGGCCGCGTTGTGGATTGTAATTGTTCGAAGCAAGCGCCTGCAATGTCTCGCTTCCGCTACTGCTGATGGAAGAGCGGCGGGTTAACATGTTCTGAGGTGTTTGTTGTGGTGTGGTAATCATCGTCGTCGTCGTCTTCTTCATCAACATCATCGCGGTCTCGTCAGCACCACAATCATTAGTATCGGCCTCATCAAAACAATCGTTAATTCAGTTGCTGAAAAGGGCTTCCAGCATGCGAAGCGAAACGTCGGACATCATTTCGAAAACGTGTCAGGTTGCTATCATCATTTCGGCCACGTTCTGGGTGTTTTTGTGGTGTGGTAATCATCGTCGTCTTCTTCATCAACATCATCGCGGTCTAGTCAGCACCACAATCATTAGTATCGGCCTCATCAAAAGCAATCGTTAATTCAGTTGCTGAAAAGGGCTTCCAGCATGCGAAGCGAAACGTCGGACATCATTTCGAAAACGTGTCGGGTTGCTATCATCATTTGTGCATCATCATCAGCAGCACAATCTGTCGTCATAACCATCGGTGGATATAAATAGATGCAGTGAACTCCTTTGTTGTTACTGTACAGGATGGTCCAGATGTCTTGTGATTTCACAATATAACCGACTCCATAAACGTGTTCCCCTTTTTTCAATAAACCTTTTAAATATATATTTTTTTNATTTAAAGCTTCTTTCGTGACTGCAGGGATTCATATTCTTGGTTCTTTCGGTAAAGTCACGTAGAAGGGAAATAATAAAAAATATAAAACAATAAAAATTCTCACGTTTCGACTGCAACACAAGCAATCATCATCAGCTGTGAAATCCACAGCAAGAAAATTTGAAAAAATAAATATACAAAGTTTTTGAGGAATCAATTGGGTGATGTGGAGGATGTGTGTGTGTATATACTCTTAGTTTTTCGGTAAAGTCACGTAGGTAAAAATAAAATTAAAATTAATAAAAAATTACGACGTTTCGGAGGCAACACAAGCTTCCGTCTTCAGGTGAAACTGTGTGTGGGAGGTGGGGGTCACAAGACATCTAGACCACTACAGTGCCGTGGTTATTCAGATAGATAGAAGCTGGCTTCACGTTGCTGGGGGAGATGTTATTTTTATTGCAGCTTGAAGGTGGCTAGAGACGCGTTGCCATGGGGGTCACCCCCAGTCTGAGAAGTGATTATCATGGGAAACCTTCTGTTTTTTCCAGTATCCAAAGGGCGATAAAAATAAGAATAGGTAAAATTTTTTTTAAAGATTTCGTGATTGCAGGGATTCATACTCTTATTCTTAGGTGTTTTCGGTAAAGTCACGTAGGTAAAACATCAAAATTAATAAAATAATAAAATAAAAATATTTTTATTTTATTAATTTTGATGTTTTACCTAAAATAATAAAATAAAATATTTTATTTATTAATTTTGATGTTTTACCTACGTGACTTTACCGAAAACACCTAAGAATATGATTCCTTGCAGTCACGAAAGCTTCAAGTCTAGAATTCATTTTTGGTCTTTGGTAAAGTCACGTAGAAGGGAAATAATAAAATAATACAAATATAAAACAATAAAATTCTCACGACTCGATCAACACAAGCATCATAGGTGTGAACACAGCCACTTTTTTCAAATGTTCTTGCTGTGGATTTCACAGCTGATGATGATTGCTTGTTGCAGTCGAAACGTCGTGAGAATTTGTATTGTTTTATATTTTCATTATTTTATTATTTCCCTTCTACGTTACTTTATCGAAAGAACCAAGAATATAAGCATAGGTTGTTATACCCTTTTCATACTTTAATATTGGCAAACAGAATTCTCCTATTTGAGAAAATGGCATTTGTTTCACCAGCAAGGCCTCGGATGTTGAGTATATTTCACTTTTAAGCGATGGGTTGCCTGTGGGAGGCATCCTGGAGTAGCCCAGACAAAGATCCCCCGTATAGCATTTGCAGACCCTTGGTGGCAAGTGCTGTAATAAATTGAGCGATTGAGCTCTTTTTCAGAAGCGACGTTGCTACCACACATTTTCCCCGTTGCTATCACAAATTTTTGGAGGTCAGGATCGAACCCACGACCTCCTGTATAGTAGGCGAGGTAGTAACATCTCCAAGCCACCGTGGCACCCTAGCGAGTAGCAACTATGAAGGCCAACACCGGCACACGAGGGGTGGGTAACCAGCACAACGCCCGGCCGCCTTTGTCTCCCTATTGCTGATGTTGTTTACACACCGCACCAGGTACTCATTTGAGGCTGAGTCGACTTAGGGAGGCCCATGACCGGTTCAGATAATCGTCACAGGTGTTAGTTGTGAGCGGTTAGCGCATCGCGCTAACCAATGCACCACTGCACCACCGCTCCCGCAGTAACAGCAGCAGCACGCTCATTTGCTCATTCGCTCACTCACCACACGGTAGGACTGTGACGGATAATCACGGCTAAGGGAGTCCCTTCATCCAGCAGTGGATTGACCATGTTTAACACATAGGCATTTACGGCCAACATTATCCATATTTGAGTTAGATTGTGTACGTATAAATGTGCGTGAAACCCACTACCACCCGACATGGCCGGTTTCACGAGACATGTATATCTACGCGACCTAACCCACAAAAAAAAACTCACGGATGGACCACGGTTTGATGTTCATGATGGTGACCGACCGCTTGCCTGTGGGCGTGCGTGCGACACCTACGCCTGGGTCTGATCAAAGGGCTACGAAATCTGCACTTGAGGTCGTGGTCATAGCGTTGTTGTCGTTCTAACGCCAGCACTGCGCTGGGTAGTGTGAAGGCACGGTGATGTTTGCGGTCAGTCGCTTGCGGTGGCAATTTGTGTTGTTGTCGGAAGTGCGTGGAGGCTCCCTCCCGGTGATGGTGATGGTGTTGTGTTGGTGGTTGTTGTTGCGTTAGTGGTTTGTAGTGTACACAGGCGCCTCGTGATGATGGTGATGTTGTTGGTGTTGGTTGTTGTTGTTAGTGGTGGTTTGCAGTGTGACAGGACCATAAAGATTCGCATGGGCCCCCGTGATGGTAAAGATGGTGATGATGGTGTTGATTATGTTGTTGTTGTGTTGGCTGTTGTTGGTTGTTGTCGGCAGTGCGGCGGCAATATGAAGATGCGCACGGGCTCCCGGGATGGTGAAGATGGTGATGATGATGTTGTTGGTTGTTGTTGTTGTTGGTTGTTGTCAGCAGTGCGGTAGGACCATGAAGATGCGCACGGGCTCCCGGGGATGGTGAAGATGGTGATGATGATGATGATGTTGGTTGTTGTTGTTGTTGGTTTTGTCAGCAGTGCGGTAGGACCATGAAGATGCGCACGGGCTCCCCGGGATGGTGAAGATGGTGATGATGATGATGTTGGTTGTTGTTGTTGTTGGTTGTTGTCAGCAGTGCGGCAGGACCATGAAGATGCGCACGGATCCCCGCCGGTGCACGTGCACGTGGACGAAGACACGCCAGTGCACGTGCACCTCAAGAAGACGCGCAAGCCCCGCGTGGGAGCCGGCTCCGCGGAGGTGAGGGCATGCGGCGGCTCCCGCATAGGGGCACGCGCATCAACAGTGTTAGTCTATGGGCAGTGTTAGTCTATGGGCAGTATGTATGTGTGTACGTTGAACTTCTTTCGTACCGTACGTAGCCGACCGTGCTAATCGGAGGTGCAGTTTATTGTCACGCCGTTTTTTTCTGCGTGTAATGTGTCGTGCTGTTGTGTTGTTGTTACGGGCTCACGTGTTGTGGTGGTGGTGTTGTTGTTGTTATCGAGTTACTGTATCGGTTGTTGTTGCGCGGTTGCTGCTCGATTGCAGGGACGAACCGTGGGGGCGAGCGGGCGAGCGCACGGTCGACGCCGCGAGGACGGAGCCGCGGCCGTGGATCCCACCCGGAAAAACCTCCGTGCGGGACAAGACGTACGCCTGGGAGGTGAGTCTCCCACACCTCCGATTAGTACGGTTGGCTACGTACGGTGCGAAAGAAGTTCAACGTACATACTCGCTGCCCATCGACTAAACCTACCCATAGACTCAACCTGCCCATAGACTCAACCTACCCATTGACTCAACACTGCCCATAGACTCAACACTGCCATAGACTCAACACTGCCCATAGACTCAACACTGCCCATAGACTCAACACTGCCACCCATAGACTCAACACTGCCCATAGACTCAACACTGCCCATAGACTAACACTGCACACAGACTCAACACTGCCCATTGACTCAACACTGCCATCGACTAAACCTACCCATTGACTCAACACTGCCACAGACTCATCACTGCCCATTGACTCAACACTGCACACAGACTCAACACTGCCCATAGACTCAACACTGCCATTGACTCAACACTGCCATAGACTCAACACTGCACANAGACTCAACACTGCCCATAGACTCAACATTGCACATAGACTCAACACTGCCCATAGACTCAACACTGCACACAGACTCAACACTCCCATAGACTCAACACTGCCATAGACTCAACACTGCACACAGACTCAACACTGCCCATAGACTCAACACTGCCCATAGACTCAACACTGCCCATAGACTCAACACTGCCCATAGACTCAACACTGCCCATAGACTAACACTGCACGTAGACTCAACACTGCACATAGACTCAACACTGCACACAGACTCAACACTGCCCATAGACTCAACACTGCACACAGACTCAACACTGCCCATAGACTCAACACTGCCCATAGACTCAACACTGCCCATAGACTCAACACTGCACACAGACTCAACACTGCCCATAGACTCAACACTGCCCATAGACTCAACACTGCCCATAGACTCAACACTGCACACAGACTCAACACTACCCATTGACTCAACACTGCACACATACTCAACACTGCCCATATACTCAACACTGCCCATAGACTCAACACTGCCCATAGACTCAACATTGCACATAGACTCAACACTGCACACAGACTCAACACTGCACATAGACTCAACACTGCACACAGACTCATCACTGCCCATAGACTCAACACTGCCCATAGACTCAACACTACCCATAGACTCAACACTGCACATAGACTCAACACTGCACATAGACTCAACACTGCACACAGACTCAACACTGCCCATAGACTCAACACTGCCCATAGACTCATCACTGCCCATAGACTCAACACTGCACATAGACTCAACACTGCACACAGACTCAACACTGCCATAGACTCAACACTGCCCATAGACTCAACATTGCACATAGACTCAACACTGCACACAGACTCAACACTGCACACAGACTCAACACTGCACACAGACTCATCACTGCCATAGACTCAACACTGCACACAGACTCAACACTGCCCATAGACTCAACACTGCACATAGACTCATCACTGCCCATAGACTCAACACTGCACACAGACTCAACACTGCACATAGACTCAACACTGCACATAGACTCATCACTGCCCATAGACTCAACACTGCACACAGACTCAACACTGCCCATAGACTCAACACTGCACACAGACTCAACACTGCCCATAGACTCAACACTGCCATAGACTCAACACTGCACGTAGACTCAACACTGCCATAGACTCAACACTGCACATAGACTCAACACTGCACACAGACTCAACACTGCCCATAGACTCAACACTGCACACAGACTCAACACTGCCCATAGACTCAACACTGCCCATAGACTCAACACTACCATAGACTCAACACTGCCCATAGACTCAACACTGCCCATAGACTCACACTGCCATAGACTCAACACTGCCCATAGACTCACACTACCCACAGACTCAACACTGCCCATAGACTCAACACTGCCATAGACTCAACACTGCCATAAACTAACACTACCCATAGACTCAACACTACCCACAGACTCAACACTGCCATAGACTCAACACTGCACCTCCGATTAGCACGGTTGGCCACATATACAGTGTGAAAGAAGATCAACGTACATACGTATGTACATGTTTTTAATCAACGTGCGATTTGAGTATTTGGCTGCTATACATTTCCACATGATAAGCCACTTCTTTGAGCTATCATTCGTGGCCAGGTCACTTCCGAAAAGAGCTATGCAGCTCAGTGGCCTTGCCTGGTAAAATAAAAATGTGTTTGGTTTAGTGTAGATAACGGTTGACGCGGTGAAATGAGACATGTGTAGTGGTGGTATTGACGTGCGCCGGCAGTGAGGGATCACGGGCGCGGGGTTGGGAACGCAGTGTGGGCGTGGCATGGACGCGCGCGCCGGTGGTGAGGCGCGCTCACACAAGCTGGGAAGAGAGGATCGTAGCGAGTGCGCAGTGATTGGTCACATAAGTGGGTACTCTCAGCGACGTCCGCAGGAGGGGTATAAAGGGGACGCGCGAGAGCACTCGTGGTCAGTGTTAACCAGTTGAAGACCGAAGACGGGGTGGAGGAGATAGGGGCCCTGTGTGGCTCGGAGCCGAGACTGGGGGACCGTAGTCCGACGCCCGTGTGGGTCGGGACGGTGGTACCCAGAGCCGAGACGGGCACCCCGGCTGGGTGTGTCCCGGACGGCGACGGGTGTTAGTCGCCCGTGTAGCTGAGTGGGTGTTAGTCACCCGTGTAGCTGAGTGGGTGTTAGTCACCCGGGTAGCTGAGTGGGTGTTAGTCACCCGTGTAGCTGAGTGGGTGTTAGTCACCCGAGTAGCCGAGTGGGTGTTAGTCACCCGTGTAGCTGAGTGGGTGTTAGTCACCCGAGCAGCTGAGTGGGTGTTAGTCACCCGTGTAGCTGAGTGGGTGTCCGTCACCCGTGTAGCTAAGTGGGTGTTGGTCACCCGTGTAACGAAGTAGGTGTTAGTCATCCGTGTAACTACAAGTGGTGAAAATAAAGAGTGTGCTACCCGTGAAGTCGTCTCCTGCCAAGTTACTACTTTACAACTGGCGTCAGAAGTAAACCTGTCTTCAAGGAGAAATGGACACAAGGAAGACTTCTCGTTCCCACGTGCAAGACCGGGGAGACGACGACGTACCGGTGACACCACCCTCGGAGGAGAGGACGAGGAGTTGCCGCCGATGCAGCACTTCGCGGAAATGGCCGATGCTCCGCCCGCCTCCGACACCAGCCTGCAGGACGCACATTCCGCCTGGCGGAGTTGCTGCTCGCCGCCGCTGCAATCTTGGCGGAGATCTCCGTTCCAGCGGCCGGAGGAACGCCTGCGGGGTTGGAAGAGGCGGCGCGGCTGGAGGGTTCCCGCCATGCGGCGTTTCGCGCCAAAAGTTTGGGAGTTGGCGCCATTTTTGAGGGCCCGACTCCGCTTGGCGGGAAACGAGGACACCACGTGGCCAGAGGTCTCCACACAGCGCAGCCCGCGTCATCGGCGAGCGCCGGAGCCCTCCATTTTGCGCCTGCAGAGGGAGCCGACATTTTCTACAACCACAGCGGCGCGCGGGAAATCGCTCCAACGACGACGACGACGATCGAGTTCTCCAGCAACGATTGCCTGCGCTGTCGGTGTTCAAGGCGGACGGGGGCGACTGGGAGCCTTCCAGCGACGGTTCATCGCGCATCAAGAAATGTCGGGGTGGTCCGACACCACTGCCCTGCGCGCGCTGCCAGCGATGCTCGACGACGACGCGCTTGCGGCCTTCACGTCTGCCCCGAGGTCGTCCCGCTCCACGCTCCAGGCCGCGCTGCACCTGTTGGCCAAGGTGTTCGGGCCGCCCTCGACCTGTCGCCACCAGTTCTACGATCGCGGAAGGTGGTTGGAGAAACAACGCTCGCCTATCGCACGCGCTGCTCGCCCTGGCAGATTCAGCTTTTCCCCGTATGGACAAGGAGGGAAGGACGCCATGGTGACGGAGCAGCTGCTGACGCTGGCTCACGGATTGGGAGTTCCCATTAATACGGCGGACGAGATGGACATCTGCTCCCTGGGATTGCCACGAGTATCCACGCTTACGAGGTCCTACAGCGGAAGCCGACGGTCGTCTGCGCATCGGTGGAGAACGGGGCACCGGCCGCCACGATCATCGGACCTCAGCCTGCTGTGCCTCGGGAGGAGGCCTTCGCGGGTTCGAGACCGGGGAGTGGAGAACGGGCGGTCGTTCGCCCACACGCTCCTCCCGCAAGCTGGAGCAACCGAACCCACGACGTCCCTCGTCGTCTGCTACAACTGCGGCCTTCGGGGCCACGTCGCGTCGGGATGCCGGGCCCCGCGTCAACGCACCGCGGGACCACGTCCGGACGACGCCCAGGGACTCAAGACATCCCAACTGAACCCGGCAAGTCGCGGCACCTCACACGTTCGGTCCACAAGCACGGCACATTCGGGTCGCCGCTTAGCGGTGGGGGGACCGGGTATGGGCGCCGGGGGTTCGGTTCGGCGAGAGGGGTCCGCGTACGGCCCGAAGGCAGTCGAGTGGTCCGAATTAGCCCACAGGATTGTGGCTGCGTCGGCCGGGTCGTCCGTGGTAACGGGTACATTGACGGGGTTAGGTCCGGGTGCTCGTGGACACGGGTGCGTCGGCCACTATTATTTCGGACCTGATTTATAATATTCTTCCCGTACAATGTCGACCACTTCTGCCGTGGACGTCCCGTTTTACGCGGCAAACGGGGATCTTTGGGAATCATCGGCCAGATTCGGCGAATATTTCTATTGGCGACATTAATTGGCGGGTCCTATTTTTGTATCATCATCGTTGGCCGTTCCTTGTTTACTAGGCACGGATTTTCTGTCTAAGATGCCCATAAAAATTCTCATAGACCAGGCCTGCATTGAGCTTCCATCGGGTCGGCGGGTTGAGTTTTGAAGAGTCCAAATAACATACGCACGGCTTGTGCGACGGTGCAGGCGCTGGCAACCCGGACTGTACGGGTGCCCCGGCATCGCAAATGTTGGTGCCCCTTCGGTTGAGAAAACCCCTTGGGGCGGATGCGGGGCGCAGGGAGTTCTATTGGGCCGTCTAACAGGCTAAAGGGGACCTCGACTTAGCGGTGGCCCAGACCATGGTGAGGGGGACAGTGAGCCGTTCGTTGTGGTCCTGAATACGGGGTCGCGGCCGGCCGTGATTACGCAGGAACGGTGCTCGCTCACGCCGCGCCGCTGCCGTCGAGGAACAGCTCGTTGCTCACGCCGATTCGCATGTCGATACGCATCCCCAAAGTGAGGAGGGGACGGAGTGGTTGGACTCGTTGTGTGCCGGGTCCAGTACCTTGTCCAGTGTGCAGAGGGGTGCATTGAGGGCTTGCTGCTCGAGTTCGCTGACGTGTTTAGCAGGCACAAGTACGACATTGGCTGCACAGACCTGTTGCGCCACCACATAGAGACTGGGATGCGGCCCTATTCGACAGAATCCCTTCCGGCTCAGTCCAGCCGAGAAGGAGCATGTGCAGTCAGCAGTAAATGACATGTTGGCGGCCGACATCATTGCGCCCTCTTCCAGTCCGTGGGGTGCTCCTATCGTCTTGGTTAAAAAACAGGATGGATCCCTGCGGTTCTGTGTTGATTTCCGCCGCCTAAACAAAATATCAATGGCCGATGCGTATCCGCTCCCCAGGATGGATGAGTCGCTGGATGCCTTGGCAGGAGCACAGTTTTTTTCGACGCTCGATTTGCTTTCGGGATTTTGGCAATTGCCCTCGATGACGAATCAAAACCTAAAACCGCTTTCCGGACACCGGGAGGCCTATTTGAGTTCAACCGATTGCCCATGGGTTTACATTCCGCTCCTGCCACGTTCCAGAGGCTCATGGAATTGTCAGGCCTTCAATGGGACACCTGTTTGATTTACCTCGACGATATCATCGTTTTCAGCCGAACTTTTGAGGAGCACCTCCAGCGACTGAGGGCAGTGTTTCTCAGGATGCGTTCCGCGAAGCTTAAATTTAAACCGGCCAAATGCTTTCTGCTTCGGAATCGGTCAGGTATTTGGGCCATATCGTTAGCCGTTCGGGGATCTCGACGGACCCTGCGAAGACGGAATGCGTCGGCTCATGGCCAACACCGACCTCTGTCACTGAAGTCCGCAGCTTCATAGGATTTGCCTCCTATTACCGTCGTTTTGTCAAACAGTTTGCCACCATAGCCAGGCCCCTGCACGCCTTGACGGCTAAAGGGGTGCGGTTTCACTGGGGGCCGGAGGAGGAGGCCGCGTTCTGCTCCCTGCGTGACGCCTTGGTGCAGGCTCCCCCCTTGTGTTACCCCGATTTCACGCAACCGTTTGTGCTCGACACGGATGCCAGTAACACGGGTATCGGGGAGTGCTCTCACAGGTGGTCGGGGGGTCGAACGGGTGGTCGCCTACGGTAGCAGGGTCCTGTCCCCCGCGGAACAACGCTACTGTGTGACACGGCGTGAATTGCTGGCGATCGTGTTTTTTGTACAGCAATTCAGGCCGTATCTGTATGGCCGTCACTTTACGGTTCGCACGGACCATGCGGCTCTCCAATACGCTATGCGGGTGGCGCAGCCATCCGGCCAATTGTCCCGATGGTTGGAGGTCCTTCAGGACTACCAATTCACGACGATTTACCGCAAGGGGTTGCGCCACTCGAATGCGGATGCATTATCACGGTTGCCGACGCGTACGGAATGCGCATGTCAGTTGGGATCGGCGCGGTGTAAACCTTCTGTCGATGTTCCCGCGGAAGTGGTGCTAGCCGCCACGGATACGACGGGGGTAGACGCCCCCACGGGAGGGACTCGCTGTTAGCATTGCCTCTCATCGAGTGGGGCCGTCTGCAAATGGCCGACAGCTCCCTACTCGCGCTACGTCGGAAGGTTAACGTTCCCGAGGGCGGGGAAACGCGGGTCGGTTCCTGGGTGTGCAGACAGGGCCTCTTGATGAAGTGGGACTCCATGTCCCGGCGTCACGTGCTTGTGGTGCCGGTTGCTGTACGGGGTAAAGTCGTCCTGGCTGCCCATGAACGACTCATGCACCTGGGGTTTCACAAAACGCTCGCCCTCATTCAGCGAGACTACTATTGGCCTGGGATGGGCAGTGACGTGGCGAACATTCTTAAGGGGTGTGTAGGGTGCGCTAAAAGAAAACCGCCACCAATAGCGGCTAATCCACCGCTTCAATCCATTCAAGTTTCGCGCACGAACGAATTGGTCGCGCTAGACATCTTGGGGCCCTTTCCCACCACACCTCGGGGAAATAAGTTCCTGCTGGTTGGCGTAGAATACTTCACCCGCTGGCCCATGGCGTGGCCACTCGCCAACCAGTCGGCTGCGGCGGTGGCGGACGCCTTTGTCCAAGGTTACGTTTTGGACAAAGGCGCCCCCGAACGCTTGCTCACGGATCAAGGGAAAAACTTTTCGAGTGTTTTGTTGCGCGAGGTGTGCGACCTGTTGGGTACGAAGAAAGTACGTACCTCCCCGTACCACCCGCAGACTGACGGTATGGTTGAACGTCTGAACAGGACGATTACGTCTATGCTGTGCCAACAGGTATGCGACGACCAGGTGGATTGGGACTTACAGGTACCGGGGGTACTAGCGGCCTATCGGATGGCACCCCATGCGGCGACGGGGTTTTCTCCATTTTTTCTGATGTATGGGCGGGAGGCTGATCCGGCCATGGACGTCCAACTGGGGATTTCACAGCCACGTGCAAAATCTAAATTGGCAGACCACATTAAGTTTAACATCGCCAAATTGGGGGAGGCGCGAGAGGCTGCGAGATTGAATTCACGCTCTCGGCAGATCGCGAACGAGCGATTGCATGAACGAAAGGTGCGTACGCACAATTGGGAACCGGGCGATAAAGCCTGGCTGCATTGTCCACACGCACCGTTGGCTACGTCCCCCAAACTGTTGAGACCGTGGAGGGGACCGGTGGAAATTGTGCGGGTTGCACGACCCCAGAGTATACAGATTAAATGGGGAAAACGCCGTTGGTACGTGCACCCCTCCCGACTGAAACCTACGCGGCGCCGCGTGACCCCGGGGTGTGCCGTGACGACCGAGCGTGGGATGTGACCGTCGACTCGGGGAGGGATGTGTCGCAGGCTGATCCTCACGTGTCTCCACCTGACCCACCCCCAGGTGTCTCGGACCTGACGGCTGTTGACCATCGGGAACCGGAACCCCGGGGCTCGCACGGAGCCCCGATGCCTGTCCCATGCCTCCCTGAACTGCCGGCGCTGCCGGATGGCCAACTGCGTCCTGTGCCGTACGACGGTCCGGCAAGGCGGACTCGATCAAGGACGCAACACTTTTCATGAAAAAAAAAAAAAANTTAATAATATTCTTTTTTTGTTAAAGCCCGACTTCGTTGCCGGCTTCCCCCCCTCTGCCGGGGTAATGTCCCGTTCAAGGGACGCTCGGACATTGGGACATTGCATGAGTCGGAGAGAAAAGAAGAGAAAATAATTAAAGAAATTTTTTTATTGTTACTCTTTCCGCATACACAGTATCGTTGCCACTCGCCGGATTGTGCATGTTGTTCTTGTTGCGGGTGGGGCGGTTGCTGGGTTTTGCGGATTGCGGTGTTCATGTTGTGTTATGTTACGGGGCACACATGGGAGTGTTGTATGGTTTATTAGCAGCCGGGTCGGCTGCGAGCTATGTGGTAGGGGGTGATGTAGTGGTGGTATTGACGTGCGCCGGCAGTGAGGGATCACGGGGCGCGGGGTTGGGAACGCAGTGTGGGCGTGGCATGGACGCGCGCGCCGGTGGTGAGGCGCGCTCACACAAGCTGGGAAGAGAGGATCGTAGCGAGTGCGCAGTGATTGGTCACATAAGTGGGTACTCTCAGCGACGTCCGCAGGAGGGGTATAAAGGGGGACGCGCGAGAGCACTCGTGGTCAGTGTTAACCAGTTGAAGACCGAAGACGGGGTGGAGGAGATAGGGGCCCTGTGTGGCTCGGAGCCGAGACTGGGGGACCGTAGTCCGACGCCCGTGTGGGTCGGGACGGTGGTACCCAGAGCCGAGACGGGCACCCCGGCTGGGTGTGTCCCGGACGGCGACGGGGTGTTAGTCGCCCGTGTAGCTGAGTGGGTGTTAGTCACCCGTGTAGCTGAGTGGGTGTTAGTCACCCGGGTAGCTGAGTGGGTGTTAGTCACCCGTGTAGCTGAGTGGGTGTTAGTCACCCGAGTAGCCGAGTGGGTGTTAGTCACCCGTGTAGCTGAGTGGGTGTTAGTCACCCGAGCAGCTGAGTGGGTGTTAGTCACCCGTGTAGCTGAGTGGGTGTCCGTCACCCGTGTAGCTAAGTGGGTGTTGGTCACCCGTGTAACGAAGTAGGGTGTTAGTCATCCGTGTAACTACAAGTGGTGAAAATAAAGAGTGTGCTACCCGTGAAGTCGTCTCCTGCCAAGTTACTACTTTACACATGCAAACTCCAAATATACAGCAGCAGGCGTCAGGGTCAGGATCGAACCCACGACCTCCTGTATACCAGGCGAGCTAGTTAACATTTCACCACGGGGCGAGATGTTGACTAAACACCAGCTCGACCGCAATCGCCACGCGCGGTGAGCAGATGTGGGGGGGGGGGTGGAGTTGGATCCTCTGTCCCTCGGCGCTTCGCCTCAGGGCCCCACGCACCGTCTGGAGATCTCTCCCCGCGGGGCGCCGACGCGGGCGGCATGCGGCCCGGCCTGCACGTGAGCGACCTCACCACCACGGACGTTGCGGACGCTGCCCGGAGGGTGGAGGAGGGGGAGGAGGGGATGTGGAGGCCGCGACGGCGTTTGAGAAGACGGTGGACGGACTGCTGGCGCAGGTCAGCTCCCTGAGGCCAGGTGACCGGCACTGGTTAGGTCACGTCGCTGAGTCCAGTCCATGCCACAGCACTGGTTAGGTCACGACGCTGAGTCCAGTCCACGCCACAGCACTGGCTGGGTCACAACGCTGAGTCCAGTCCATGCCACAGCACTGGCTGGGTCACGACGCTGAGTCCAGTCCATGCCACAGCACCGGCTGGGTCACGACGCTGAGTCCAGTCCATGCCACACCACTGGTTAGGTCACGACACTGAGTCCAGTCCACGCCACAGCACTGGTTAGGTCACGACGCTGAGTCCAGTCCACGCCACACACTGGCTGGGTCACATCGCTGAGTCCAGTCCATGCCACAGCACTGGCTGGGTCACGACGCTGAGTCCAGTCCACGCCACAGCACCGGCTGGTCACGACGCTGAGTCCAGTCCATGCCACACCACTGGCTGGGTCACATCGCTGAGTCCAGTCCACGCCACAGCACTGGTTAGGTCACGACGCTGAGTCCAGTCCATGCCACACACTGGCTGGGTCACATCGCTGAGTCCAGTCCATGCCACAGCACTGGCTGGGTCACGACGCTGAGTCCAGTCCATGCCACAGCACTGGTTAGGTCACATCGCTGAGTCCAGTCCATGCCACACCACTGGTTAGGTCACATCGCTGAGTCCAGTCCATGCCACAGCACTGGTTAGGTCACATCACTGAGTCCAGTCCACGCCACAGCACTGGCTGGGTCACATCGCTGAGTCCAGTTCATGCCACAGCACTGGTTAGGTCACGACGCTGAGTCCAGTCCATGCCACAGCACTGGTTAGGTCACATCGCTGAGTCCAGTCCACGCCACATCACTGGCTGGGTCACGACGCTGAGTCCAAGCCACAGCACTGGCTGGGTCACGACGCTGAGTCGATGCCACATCACTGGCTGGGTCACAACGCTCGCTGAGTCGATGCCACATCACTGGCTGGGTCACAACGCTGAGTCGATGCCACAACACTGGTCCCGTAACCACAGTGTGTGCTTCCGCGCCCAATCCCTGTTCCCACGCCCCTGTGTGCTCTCCATGCCCCGTGTATCTGCACCCGTGTCCAAAAGACAAATGTGCAAAGTTGTACCAATTTTAGTCGCCCGAAGGGACGATGGAATAAGTAGACACACAACCGTGGGTTGAACTGTCTCCGCACTCTGTGCGTCTCCACCCCCCCCCCGTCTCTCCGTTCTCGTGTCCCCTCCGTCCCGCGTCCCTCCGTGCGCCAGGTGAACCAGGAGCGGCGGGAGCGGGCGGCGAGCGAGGGGACCACGTGGCGGCAGCGCCGCCGCGCCGGGGGCGCCGTGCCCCCTCCCCGGGGGACGTCGACCTCTCGCCCCACCAGAGCGAGGGGCTGAGACGACGCAGCCTCGAGATGCACGCCGGGCCGACGGGGACTCGGCGCGGTGCGTAGGGAACCGGTGCGGAGGCACGGGGGGGTAGGGTGGAGGGCGGGATATGTGGGGGGNGGGGGAGGGAGGGGTGGGCACTTATGGGGCACCATGGTGGCGAGATGTTGACTCCTCGCCTGGTGTATATGAGGTCGTGGGTTTGATCCCGACCCTGACGACGCCTCCTGTATATTGGGAGTTGGCATGTTGTTTTCTCTTACCGTGGTTGCGTGGATTCTTCTCCGGGTCCTCCGGTTTTTCCACACGATGATAATCAACTTCGTTGAGCTATCGTTTCTGACCAGGTCATCCACCGTCTGTTATAGCTCGATGCGCCTTACCTGGTAAAATTTAAATAGTTTATATTCAGTTTGCTTGTGGACTACTAAGAAAACTATGAAAAATTATTCACTCACCCAGCCACCAACTTACTCATTCACTCATTCGCTCTCAGTCCCACAAACGATACTCTATCCTGGCCGCTCGAGCACCACAGTGTTGAGTCTATGGGTAGTGTTAGTCTATGGGTAGTGTTGAGTCTATGGGTAGTGTTAGTCTATGGGTAGTGTTGAGTCTATGGGTAGTGTAGTCTATGGGTAGTGTTGAGTCTATGGCAGTGTGAGTCTATGGGTAGTGCTGAGTCTATGGGTAGTGTTGAGTCTATGGTAGTGCTGAGTCTATGGGCAGTACTGAGTCTATGGGCAGTACTGAGTCTATGGGTAGTGCTGAGTCTATGGGTAGTGTTGAGTCTATGCTGAGTCTATGGGTAGTGCTGAGTCTATGGGTAGTGTTGAGTCTATGGGTAGTGTTGAGTCTATGGGTAGTGTTGAGTCTATGGGTAGTGCTGAGTCTATGGGTAGTGTTAGTCTATGGGTAGTGCTGAGTCTATGGGTAGTGTTGAGTCTATGGGTAGTGCTGAGTCTATGGGCAGTGTAGAGTCTATGGGCAGTGTTGAGTCTATGGGCAGTGTTGAGTCTATGGGCAGTGTTGAGTCTATGGGTAGTGTTGAGTCTATGGGCAGTGTTGAGTCTGTGGGCAGTGTTGAGTCTACGCGTAGTGTTGAGTCTATGCGTAGTGTTGAGTCTATGGCAGTGTTGAGTCTATGGCAGTGTTGAGTCTATGGGCAGTTTCGATTCTTTCGGCAGGGTTGAGTCTAGGGGAAGTGTTGAGTCTATGGGCAGTGTTGAGTCTATGGGTAGTGTTGAGTCTATGCGCAGTGTTGAGTCTATGTGCAGTATGTGTGCAAGTTGATCTTCTCTCTCACCGTTACGTAACCAACTGCGCGGGGGAAGGATGAACACAATGAGCAGTTGTGAAGGTTATTGGAGATTCGGTGCGAGTGGCCATGACGTTTGCGTCCTCGACGTCGGTGCGCAGGCTGCCTGCAGGCGGCGCCGATGGCCGCGACCGCCTGCTGGGCCAGCTGCTGGAGGCCGAGGCCGTGGGGCGTCGGCGGCCAAGCAGGTGGCGGCCCTCCGGGACTTTGTGTCGCGCATGAGACATGTAAGAAGCACAGCGTCGCGTCGTCGCCGTGACATCACCGCCGCCGCGTCACCGCCGTGTGGCTTTTGCAGAGCCGGGGGTACGGCTCTTCGACGCCCACCCACGAGAAGGGAGTTTCGCAACAACAACATCGTCATCTGTGTGTGGCGGTCCACCAACCCCCCCCTCTCGCCTTCACGGTGCCGGATCACAGGCCACGCCACGTCCCTATACCACACCGTGTCGTCGTCGCGTTACTGCGGGCGGTGGTGGCGGTGGTGNCGGTGGTAGCGGCGCGTGGTGGTGGTGGTGGCGGTGGTAGCGGCGGCGGTGGTGGTGGTGGTGGTGGCTACGCTGCTCCTGCACGTGGCCTGTGGTCCGGTCGCTGTGGAGGTAGCAGCAAGGGGTTGGCGGATCGCAACACAGATTGGGTCGCGTGAAACTCCCTTCCCGTGGTCGGGCGTCGATGAGGAGCTCCACCCTGACCGGCGCGTTTGTTGAGGCTGCAGGAGAAGGCTCTGAGCTGCTCGGACGTGAGCCGCATCACGCGCCATAAGGAGCTGCTCATGGAGAAGCTGGAGGAGTTTGAGGTCGCCAACAGAGCGCTGCGCAGGCTGCTGCGTAACGAGCACGCCAGCGGGGTGAGAGACTCGCGCCGCACACTCACACGGGGTGAGATGCGAGGTGGTGAGGCGCCGGGGGCGGGGGTGAGACGTGGGGTGAGACACAGGGTGAGACACACACGGGGTGAGATAGTAGGGTGAGACACGGGGTGAGACGTGGGGTGAGACACGGGTGAGACGTGGGGTGAGACGCGGGGTGAGACGGGCGAGGAGACACGGGGTGAGATAGTAGGGTGAGACGTGGGGTGAGACGTGGGGTGAGACACGGGGGTGAGACGTGGGGTGAGACGTGGGGGTGAGACGTGGGGGTGAGACGTGGGGGTGAGACGTGGGGTGAGACGTGGGGGTGAGACGTGGGGGTGAGACGCAGGGTGAGAAGGGGAGCGGCGGCGCAGCAGTAAGTTCCATCATGATAGTGCGCTGTTTTTGAGTTGTACGCCTTTTGGCGTCATCTGATCCACCACCAATGGAGACTAGGCTCTAAGAAAAGCTGCTCCGGGTGTGGACCAATCAACTTCAAGGACAGTGCACACATTATCATCATCAGAGTTTTTTTCTTTTTGTTTGCATTTTGACTGCTTGTGTTGCGGTTATTGCAAACATGATGCCTTGTAAAAAAGGTGTCAGTTTTNGTACCAGTTTAAAGGGTAAAAACCTACTACTATATTTTGCCACTTGTAAAGGAGATGTCTCATAGTCTGCGTAAGGCTACAGGGTGGGGGTGGGGGGGGTGATCCTTCGTCTGTTTTGCAGCTGGACGTGACGCAGGTGATGGAGCAGCGCGACGTGCTGCTGCGGAAACTCACCCTGGCCGAGGGCGACAACGCGGTGAGCAACGCACCGGGCGCACGTAAACAAGCGTGTCAAGACACGTGTACGTCCTGTGTGTGTGTCAAGACACGTGGACAAGCGTGTCAAGACACGTGTACGTACTGTGTGTGTGTCAAGACACGTGAACAAGCGTGTGATGACACGTGGACATTCTGTGTGTGTCAAGACACGTGTACGTCCTGTGTGTGTCTGTCTGGGGGGAGCGGTAGTGTGGCGGTTAGCGCTACGCTGCGCTACGAACCTGCCGAGTTCGATTCCCGCTCACGGCCAACATCGGTGACGATTATCTGAACCGGTCCTGGGCCTTCCCTAGGTCGGCTCAGCCTCAAATGAGTAGCTGGTGTGGTGCGCAAAAACATCGCACTGGGGAAACAAAGGCGGCTGGGCGTGGTGCTGGCCACCCACCCCTCGTGTGCCGTTCTGGCCTTCATAGGTGCTCGCTAACAGCACTTGCCCCAACAGTCTGTCCGGGCTATATGGGGGATCTTTGTCTTTGTTTACGTCCTTGTGTCTGTCTGTCATTTAGTCTGTGTGTCTGCCTGTCTGTCCATCCGTCCACGTGTTTGTCTGCTTGTCCTCGTCTTTTCAATCCGGCTCTGTATCTGTGTCCATCCGTTAATCTCTCCGCCCGTCCGCCGGTGTCTGTCCGCGTGTCTGCATCTCAGCGCCTCGCCACGCGGCTGCAGGAGCTGGAGAAGGAGCTGAGCCAAGCAGCTGTGCAGCTGCAGTTGGAGAAGGTGTGTGTGTTGGTTGGCCCTCTGTAAGAGTCTACAGGTCTCTGTGCGAGCCTATGGGTCTCTGTGAGTTTACGGGTCTCTGTGTGAGTCTATGGGTCTTTGTATGAGTTTGCAGGTCTCTGTGCGAGCCTATGGGTCTCTGTGAGTTTACAGGTCTCTGTGTAAGTCTTTGGGTCTTTGTATGAGTCTACAGGTCTCTGCGAGCCTATGGGTCTCTGTGAGTTTACGGGTCTTTCTGATAGTCTATGGGTCTTTGTATGAGTCTACAGGTCTCTGTGCGAGCCTATCGGTCTCTGTGAGTTTACGGGTCTCTCTCAGAGTCTATGGGTCTTTGTATGAGTCTACAGGTCTCTGTCCAAGCCTATGGGTCTCTGTGAGTTTACGGGTCTCTGTGTGAGTCTATGGGTCTTTGTATGAGTTTGCAGGTCTCTGTGCGAGCCTACGGGTCTCTGTGCGAGCCTATGGGTCTCTGTGAGTTTACGGGTCTTTCTGATAGTCTATGGGTCTTTGTATGAGTCTACAGGTCTCTGTGCGAGCCTATCGGTCTCTGTGAGTTTACGGGTCTCTCTCAGAGTCTATGGGTATTTATATGAGTCTGCAGGTCTCTGTGCGAGCCTATGGGTCTCTGTGAGTTTACGGGTCTCTGTGTGAGTCTTTGGGTCTTTGCATGAGTCTACAGGTCTCTGTGCGAGCCTATCGGTCTCTGTGAGTTTACGGGTCTCTGTGTGAGTCTTTGGATCTTTGTACGAGTCTGCAGGTCTCTGTGAGAGCCTACGGGTCTCTGTGAGTCTGTGGGTCTCTGTGTGAGTCTATGGGTCTTTGTATGAGTCTGCAGGTCTCTGTGAGAGCCTATGGGTCTCTGTGAGTTTACGGGTCTCTCTGAGAGTCTATGGGTCTTTGCATGAGTCTGCAGATCTATGTGAGAGTCTACGGGTCTCTGTGAGTCTGTGGGTCTCTGTGTAAGTCATTGATGACTGGTCTTAGACCATCAATTCGACTAATTATGATCACACCCTTAGCTCGTAGCGACTTGCCGGCGAGATTAAACGGAGATTAAATGGAGGCCGTCTGTCACCCGACGCCGCTCCCACACAGCGAGTGACCGTGTGCCTAATCTGGGTCTTTGCCGGGCTCTGGTTTAATGAGACGCGGTGCGCTCGGTCACCGGCTGCCAAGGAAATGTTTCTTCGTCCTCGGGGACCTCGTCCTCTGCCTTGCGTTCTTAATGGCGCGCCGCGGTGGCTATGGGCAGTGTTGAGTCTATGGGCAGTGTTAGTCTATGGGCAGCGTTAGTCTATGGGCAGTGTTAGTCTATGGGCAGTCTGTATTTATGCAGAAATTATTTCGCGCCGTACATAGCCACCCGTGCTAATCGTGTTGTTGTTGTTGCCAGGACTCGGCTCGCTCGGCCACCGACGTGTCTAAGGGCCTGGAGGTGACGCGCGCTCACCTCCAGGGACAGCTGCGCAGCAAGGAGGCCGACAACAACCGGGCCGCACACACATACGGGTGTGTGCGCGTGTGTGCGCGTGTGTGCGGGTGTGCATGTGCGCGTGTGCGCAGGTGCGCGTGTCCACGTGCTTGCATTCACATGTTGACATCGCCACTGGGAGGCAAAGGCGGTCGGGCGTGGTGCTGGCCGCCCACCCCTCGTGTGCCGTGCCGGCCTTCGTAGGCGCTGCTCGCTAACAGCACTTGTCCCAAACGGTATGTTAAGGCTACACGGGGAGGGCTGGAGGCTACACGGGGGACCTTTGCCTTTGCTCGGCGCAGGGGCTGGAGCGAGCGCTGGAGCAGCAGCGGCTGGAGGCGGAGGCGCTTGCGGAGGAGGTGGCTCAGGCTCGCGAGCGAGGGGAGACTGACAAGGAGGCGCTGAAGAAGGCGACGCGGGCGCTGAAGACACGGGCGCAGCGCGGGGAGGACGCGGCGCAGCAGCTGCACGCGGAGCTCCTGGACAAGGCAACGAGAGAGAGAGAGACAGAGAGAGACACAGAGAGAGAGACACAGAGAGAGAGACACAGAGAGAGAGNGAGAGACAGAGAGAGAGNCACAGAGAGAGAGAGACACAGAGAGGGACAGACAGAGAGAGAGACACAGAGAGAGAGCAACACAGAGAGAGACAAATAGACAGAGACACAGTGAGAGAGACACAGTGAGAGAGACACAGAGAGAGAGACAGAGAGACAGAGACACAGTGAGTCAGAGAGGCCACGTGAAGTGTCGAACGCCCGCTGGCGTTCGACACTTCACAGGCACACACAGAGACACACGCACAGAGATACACAGACAGACACACACACACAGAGACACACACAGATGGAGAGAGACTCGGAGATAGACTCGACACAGTGCAGCAGCTACCAGTGGAGCTCCTGGACAAGGCACCATCGCCAGAGATGGCTCATAGAAAGAGAGAGAAATGGAGACACACACACACAGGGACAGAATCCCACAGAAGGATGAAGACACGCGAAGACTCGCACGTACGCTCGCGCATATGCAGTGACGCTCACACAGCCTCCTTCAACGTCAGCACCGGGGAGACAAAGGTGGCTGGCGTGATGCTGGCCACCCACCCCCTCATAGGTGCGCCGTGCCGGCCTTCGTAGGTGCCGCTCGCCAACGGCACTCGCCGCGGCAGTCCGCTAACCCTTTCCCATTCCGATGACGTGCACGTCATCGGAACAAGGCCATGCAGGAGGGCGTGCGGCACTGTTTGGCTGCCAGCTACCGCAGAGTGGCGGCGGTCGTGTCCCCGTGGTTCTCCGTGGCGAGTAACGACGTCGTTTAAAAACAACGGCGCTGCTACTTCTCACCGAACAAAATGAACGCCGAGATTGGGCAGTGTAACGGACCCAACCTGCGACCTGCGGTTGTCCCGGAACACGGCAAAGGGTTAAAGGCTACGCACGATGTGTGTGTGTGCCTGCGTGCGTGTGTGTGTGTGTGTGCCTGCGTGTGTGTGTGTGTGTGTNCCTGCGTGTGTGTCTGCGTGCGTGTGTGCGTGTGTGTGCGTGCGTGCGTGTGCGTGCGTGTGTGTGCGTGTGTGTGCGCGGTGTTTTCGAGCAGGAGGCGCAGCTGGCGGACGCGCTGGCGTCGGCCGAGGCATGGCGGTCGCGCAACGGGAAGCTCTCCAAGGAGAAGTCGCAGCTGGAGATGGAGGTGGCGACGCTCGGCGAGTGAGTGCCTGGGTCCACTCCCCACTCTCTCTGTCTCTCTCTCTATAGACACAGGCAGAGAGAGAGGCTATAGCAGCACGGCCGCGTAAACCCACAGAGTCGTACACAACAACAACAACAGGCGGCACGACCGTGTAAACCCGCACCGTCGTACACAAACCATGGGATAGCTTAGTGGGGCTGGCGGGCCCCTCGGGGCCGGCGGCACGGTGCAAGCAGTGGCGGCGAGGGGCACGTGCGGGCGGGGTTTACACCCGCAGGTGATGGCCCCGCCGCCGCCGCCGTGTAAGACGAACCCAGAGGCGTCGCGCTGCCCAGCTGCCGCTGTTTGTTCAGCATCCAGTGGCGGCGCACGCAGCCCGGGGGGGGGTGTTGTGCTGTCGCCGTGCCCCCCCCCCACCACCGTCACCCAGCCCGCATCGCCACTTCCACTGCCGCCACGGTTTCTTTGTGCCCCCCCCCCCCCCCCGGTGTTTGCCGTCGCAATCACGGGGGCCGGCGTCGTCCCGGCTGTCGTCATCCCACCCGCACTGCTCGGGTGTCGGCCACGTTGCGAGGAAATGGACGGGGCGGCCCGCACGGGGATGACGTGGGGGGGGGGGGGTGAAGGGGGATGAGGGGGAGGGGGCGACGAGGGTGGGGGGGACGAAGGGGGGGGAGAATGAGGGAGGAGGGACGCGGGGGGGGAGGTGGCCCGCATGGAGATAGAGGGTGCCTCAAACGAGTGCCTGGTGCGGTGTGTAAACATCGCCACCCACCCCATCGTGTGTCGTGGCGGCCCTCATAGGTGCTCGCTAACAGCACTTGCCCCAACAGTCTGTTGCAGGCTACACGGGGGATCTTTGTCTTCGTTGTGACGTGCAAGCGTGGTGGTTTGCACACAGCATGAGAGGAGTCCTCAACATTGGGTGGAGGAGGACTGAATGAACGAGCGAAGTTCGCGGGAACGGTCACCATGGCAGCAGCAGCAGCAGCAACGATAGAAGAGTGCAGAGGAGGCATCGTGGTTCAATGCCATTAAACTGAATGAGCGATGCTGGTGTGTGTCTGCGCGTGTCTGCGTGTGTCTGCGCGTGCGCGTGTCTGTGTGTGTCTGTGCGCGTGTCTGTGAGTGTCTGTGCACGTGTCTGTGTGTGTCTGTGCGTGTGTCTGCGCGTGTCTGTGCACGTGTCTGCGCGTGTCTGTGCGCGTGTCTGCGCGTGTCTGCGCGTGTCTGTGCACGTGTCTGCGCGTGTCTGTGCGCGTGTCTACGCGTGTCTGCGTGCGTCTGCGTGTGTCTGTGCGCGTGTCTGCGCGTGTCTGCACGCTGCAGACGAGTGCTGGACGCGGAGCGGCAGGCCCGGCGGCCGAGGAGCGAGCGCGGGCCGAGCGGGAGGCGAGCGCCGAGCGGCTCCACCGAGCCAACGGCGACGTGGCCGGCGCACGGCTCCACGGGGAGCGCCTCAAGGTCACCCACCCCACACGGCCGGCCAGGGATGGGGTGGGGGAGGGTCGAGGGTCAGAGGTTCGGCTGAGACGGGGGTTATAGAATTAGGGAATAAAAAAATTGGCGCGTGTCGTGTGAATGCGAACGAAGCGGTACAAGCGAGACGGACCGCGGGGAAGGGGCGATCGAATCACGAAGTGAGAATGCGGTGACTTGTGGTTCGCGCAATGCGCTACAAACCCGGCGACCCCGGTTCGTTTCCTGCCCGGGGCTGTCATGGGTCGTGAGGGGTAACTGAAGCGGTCCTGGGGCCCCCCAACCTCTCCTTCATCATCAACGCGCTGCCCTTGAGGAGCCGGGTTACCCATCATGGGGTGTGAAACCCGGACTTGAACCCAGGTGCTCAGCCTCTCTGATCTCTAAACAATCTGGTGGTCTCGTCTCACCTTATCTCGCCATGCATCCCCGTGCTTCATATCATCACGTCTCACCGCGTCTCCCCGCGTCTCCCTGTGTGTCCCCGCGTGTCTCCTGCGTGTCCCCCTGCGTCTCACCGTGTGTCCCCGCTTGTTCCCTTCTTGTTCCCCACTTGTCCCACCGCTTGTCCCCCGCGTGTCACCACAGGCGAGCCTCTCGGCTGTGGAGGAGAAGCTCCACTTTGCCGAGTCGGAGGTGCAGCAGCTGACGGCCACCATGAAGCAGTATGAGGGCCTGGTGGACGGATATAAGACCCAGGTGAGGGAGTCTCCCGTGCCAGCACGCTGACCCAACACGCTGACCCAACGCATTGAGCCAGTGAGCCGAGTCAGCGAGCCGAGCCAACGCGCGAGCGTGGCCTTGCATGGCTCCCTCCTGACATCCCGAACCATGTGGTGATGGTAGCGGTGGGGCTGGCGGTGGTGAGGATGATTGAATATTTTGATGATGGTGGTGGTTGTTATCCGGACTGCTCTATTCGCCGGCATCTGTCATCGATGGCAATGCAATTCTTCCGCCGTGTGTCCGGAACAAATTCCGACAGCCGTCGTCCGGCATCTTGCCGTGCACTTATCGTAGTTTTGTTGTTTACGGAGCTTCGGGACGCTGCCGAGTGGTGGTGCGAGCGGAAGTCTGGACATGCAGTACTCTACTAAGTACGTTGAATTCTTTCGCACTGTACGTAGCCAGCCACGCTAATCGGAACTGCGGGGGAAGGACAACAAACTCAATACAAAAAGCAGCCCAGTGTATAGCTCCAGTGGTTTCTTAATATCGAAATGAAGAGCATTCCAGACGGCCACAGAATCACATCTGAAAGCACGCGATGCAATGTGTGAGTCCATGGGTCTCTGTGTGGTGAGTTTATAGGTCTCAAAGTATTTTGAACGTCTTTCGCACCATATGTAGCCCACCATGATTTAAAAGTGCATAGCTCCAGTGGCTTCCCGATATCGGAAGGAAGAGCGTTCCAGACGGCCGCGGAAGCGCATTTGAAAGTGCGACGAAGCGCGACCGTCTTTGTTTGACGGCCGGCCAAAAGCCGCCACCGCCGCCGCTGCGAGGACGACCGGAGTTTGAGATCGTCGCGGTTCCATTTGTGGCAAAGCGCCTTGCGTGTGACGAGCACGCCACGTCGTGCGGATGTCCCCTGCCCCCCCCCGCCCCCNACCTCATCGTCGGCCCCCAGGTGACGAAGACTCGCGTGGAGGCCGACGAGTTCAAGGTGAAGCTGGACTTGGCGGAGAAGGAGAACCGGAGGCTTCGCGACGAGAGTGGCCGGAGGCCGAGCAGGTGACCACGCAGCGCGAGGGCCGCTATGAAACGTTTGGGTTTTTTTGGCCATCACAAATGATGGCTCGGCGAAGTGGCTTAAATTTCTAGCAGCAGACTAATACTCTGAACGCGTGACGCAAATTCTAAATGTGGAGGGAAAAAGCGTAGGAGTAAAATCCACACGACCACGGGGGAGAGAGAGAGAGACACGCAAACTTCAAATACACAGCAGGTGTCAGGGTCAGGGTCAAACCCACGACCTCCTGTACACCAGGCGAGGTAGTTAATATCTCCTAGCCACCGTGATGATGATGAGAGAGAGACACGCAATCTCCAAATATACAGCAGCAGGCGTCAGGGTCAGGATCGAACCCACGACCTCCTGTACACCAGGCGAGGTAGTTAACATTTTCTAGCCACCGTGGCACCCTTCATCTCATCTCGGCCCCCCGTCAACCTCCGTCATCACCGATGGCCACCCCTCTCTCCATGCGTGCGTGCCGCGTGTACGGATATTGTCTCCGTGGCCACGAGAAGATGTGGTGCTCCCTCGAACCGCGGCTGGTCCCAGCTGTAGCCGCTGTATCTTTGTGTGTATCTACGTGTGTGTGTATCTCTGTGTGTAGTGTATGTGTGTGTGTATCTCTGTGTGTATCTACGTGTGTGTGTATCTCTGTGTGTAGTCTATGTGTGTGTGTATCTCTGTGTGTATCTACGTGTGTGTGTATCTCTGTGTGTATCTATGTGTGTGTGTATCTCTGTGTGTATCTACGTGTGTGTGTATCTCTGTGTGTATGTATGTGTGTGTATCTCTGTGTGTATCTACGTGTGTGTGTATCTCTGTGTGTATCTATGTGTGTGTGTATCTCTGTGTGTATCTACGTGTGTGTGTATCTCTGTGTGTATCTACTTGTGTGTGTATCTCTGTGTGTAGTGTATGTGTGTGTGTATCTCTGTGTGTATCTACGTGTGTGTGTATCTCTGTGTGTATCTATGTGTGTGTGTATCTCTGTGTGTATCTACGTGTGTGTGTATCTCTGTGTGTATCTATGTGTGTGTGTATCTCTGTGTGTATCTACGTGTGTGTGTATCTCTGTGTGTATCTACGTGTGTGTGTATCTCTGTGTGTATGTATGTGTGTGTGTATCTCTGTGTGTATGTACGTGTGTGTGTATCTCTGTGTGTAGTGTATGTGTGTGTGTATCTCTGTGTGTATCTACGTGTGTGCGTATCTCTGTGTGTAGTGTATGTGTGTTGTATGTGTGTGTGTATCTCTGTGTGTATCTACGTGTGTACGTATCTCTGTGTGTATGTATGTGTGTGCGTATCTCTGTGTGTATCTACGTGTGTGCGTATCTCTGTGTGTATCTACGTGTGTGTGTATCTCTGTGTGTAGTGTATGTGTGTGTCTCTGNGTGTATCTCTGTGTGTATCTACGTGTGTGCGTATCTCTGTGTGTAGTGTATGTGTGTGTATCTCTGTGTGTATCTACGTGTGTGTGTATCTCTGTGTGTAGTGTATGTGTGTGTGTATCTCTGTGTGTATCTACGTGTGTGCGTATCTCTGTGTGTATCTACGTGTGTGTGTCTCTGTGTGTAGTGTATGTGTGTGTGTATCTCTGTGTGTATCTACGTGTGTGCGTATCTCTGTGTGTATCTACGTGTGTGTGTGTCTCTGTGTGTATGTATGTGTGTGTGTATCTCTGTGTGTAGTGTATGTGTGTGTGTATCTCTGTGTGTAGTGTATGTGTGTGTATCTCTGTGTGTATCTACGTGTGTGTGTTTGTGTGTAGTGTATGTGTGTGTGTATCTCTGTGTGATGTATGTGTGTGTGTATCTCTGTATGTAATCTTTGTGCGCGTGTTTAAGTGTAATATCTGTGCGTGTGCGTTTCAGTGTGATGTGTGTCTAAGTGTAATGTGTATGTGTCTAAGTTTAATGTCTGCGCGTGTGCGTCTCAGTGTGATGTGTGTCTAAGTGTAATGTCTGTGTGTGTGCGTCTCAGTGTGATGTGTGTCTAAGTGTAATGTCTGTGTGTCTGTGTCTCAGTGTGATGTGTGTCTAAGTGTAATGTGTGTGTGTCTGTGTCTCAGTATGATGTGTGTCTAAGTGTAACGTGTGTGTGTGTCTGTGTCTCAGTGTGATGTGTGTCTAAGTGTAATGTGTATGTGTCTGTGTCTCAGTGTGATGTGTGTCTAAGTGTAACGTGTGTGTGTCTAAGTTTAATGTCTGCGCGTGCGTCTTCACGACGGCGTCTGCGTGCAGATGCGGCGCTCGGTGGAGTCGCGTCTCTCCCAGTTGGAGCCGCTGCCTGAGATGCTGAAGGCCGCTGAGCTGCGTCTGCGCGACAGCGAGGCCACGCTGGCCACCGCGCACAGGAGGGAGGCCGAGCAGGCGTCCAGCCTGGCCGAGGCTCGCCTCAAGGTCCGTGTGTGTGTGTGTGTGCGTACGCGTGTGTGTCTGCGCTGGGTCATGTAGCCCGCATGCCCAGCCACCGCATTGCTAAACAGCTTTTGTTCGGCCGGATCGAGGGGCTAGACGGGCGCGGCACGGGCTAGAGAAGAGATGGAGTGATGTGGTACAGGAGGATGTGGAGCTGAGTGGACTTGCCGATGACTGGTACCAGCGGTGTCAAGTTCGGCCTCTGTGGAGGAGGCTCGTAAAGGACGCTGCTACTGGGCAGTTGGAGGCAGTCGCCCTCCAGCAAGAACGGAGGCCAGAGAAGTGACGCTCACAACAAGGAGTGGAGCGCCGGGCGGATAAAAGAGCAATTTGGCACAGTAGGGGGCACAGGTGGTGCATCGGCCGGTCATTTCAGTCACTCGACCCATGGCACCTGGGTCTGTCCCGTGACCTTCTGTCAGCGGGCGTTCGACACTTCACGTGGCCTTAACGTACACATGGCCTGGCAAAGGCGCCGTGGTGACGTCACCGCCACTTGGTGGTGAATGGCTGTTGTTGTTGTTGTGTGTCTGTGCATGTGTGTAAACGGGGTTCGATTCCCGCTCACGGCCAACACTGGTGACGATTATCGTAACTGTTCCTGAGGCCTCCACTAAAGGCCGAACTCGGCCGTGAATGAATATCCATTGCAGCTTGTAAACGTCGGCGCTCGGCCGGTGATAGGTGGACGAAAGCGCGTGGTGCCAGCCACCCCCACCCCTTGTGCACCGTAGCGGTCTTTGTGGGTGCCGCTCGCGAACGACAGCGTGCATAGGCTACGCGGGTGACCTTTGTCTCTTGTCTGTGCGGTGGGGGGGCGGCCGGTGCAGGCGGAGCAGCAGGCGCTGCAGCTGGAGTCTGTGCGGGAGAGCGCGGCATCGCTGCAGGAGGTCAATCACGAACTGCAGCTCAAGACCGACGCCTTGCAGAGGTTAACCAGCGCTGTCACGCACGCGCACACGCGCACGCACACGGCAACGTCACACGCACACGGCAACAGCACACGTACAGAGAGAGACGCAATCTCCAAATATACAGCAGGTGTCAGGGTCGGGATCGAACCCACGACCTCTTGTACACCAGGCGAGGTAGTTAACATCTCACCACGGAGAGAGAGACACCGCAAACTCCAACTATACAGCAGGCATAATGGTTGGGATCGAACCCACGACCTCTGTACACCAGGCGAGGTAGTTAACATCTCCTAGCCACCGTGAAGATGACAAGAGAGAGAGAAACACACACACGTGGTAACGTCATGCACACGGCAACGTCGCACACAGCCAGCCCCATCACACGCAAAAGGCGGCCGGCCCCGTGGCTGCCAGCCACACCACCACCTCGTGGGTGGTGCACCGTGCCGGCCTTGAGGGGTGCCACTGCGCGAACGGCGCTTGCCCATAAGCCGGCGGGAGGTCACGCGGTCGGGGTGGGGGCCTCTTTGTGTCTTTGTGTCTTTGTGTAGACGCGTGGAGGGCGCGGAGCAGCAGAGCCGCGAGCTGGCGCAGGCCGTGGCCCAGCGGGAGGAGGCGCTGGCGCTGGAGCGGCTGCGCGGAGAGGAGAGGGCGCGCGACGTGGCGGCGCTGTCTCGCCAGCTGGAGCTCGCGCTCGACGACGCTCGCAGACAGGTGGGTGGGCACGGGCGGGGGCATGGGTGGGGGCACGGGCGGAAGTGGGGTGCAGGGTGGGTGGGCACGGGTGGGGGGCACGGGTGGGAAGGGGGTGCAGAGTGGGTGGGCACGGGCGGGGGCATGGGTGGGGGCACGGGCGGGAAGGGGGGTGCAGGGTGGGTGAGCACGGGCGGGGGCACGGGCGGGGGCACGGGTGGGAAGGGGGGTGCAGAGTGGGTGGGCACGGGCGGGGGCATGGGTGGGAAGGGGGTGCAGGGTGGGTGGGCACGGGCGGGGGCACGGGCGGGGGCACGGGCGAAGGGGNTCATCACGGTACGGGTGGGAAGGGGGGTAGGGTGTGGGCACGGGTGGCTGGGAACAGGACGGGTGGACAAGGAATCAGGGTACGGCATTAAACACAATCTTTATAATAATTTTTCCTTTTTTCGGCAACAAAACCTTTTTAAAGGAATCATGTTACTATTAACCACAATATTGTGGTCATTCTTGGTTCTTTCGGTAAAGACACGTAGAAGGGAAATAATTAAATAATAATAATATAAACTAAAAAATTATCACGACGTTTCGACTGCAACACAAGCAATCATCATCAGGTGTGAAATCCACAGCAAGAAAATTTGAAAAAAAAACACTGATAATATGATGGCATTGTCCTTGAAACTGATTGGTCCACACCAGAGACAGCTTTCTTTTGAGCCTCGTCTCAATTGGTGCTAGACCAGAGGACGGCAAAAGACGTACAGCTCAAAGACAATGCATTCATCATCTTTGACTACGGAGGTCATAAAGCTTTCCATGGCTGTACCGGAGGAATTTCCATCTGGTACGAATACAACGGGAGGCTAATTGATGCCCGGGTGCGGTGAAGGGATGGCTCCTATTGGTCAACCGTGTTATGTATGCCAATGATCTGGTGATTGCTGCTCGCTCAGAGTTGGAGGTGCTACAGCTGAACCTGGTGTGTGCTACTAAGAGGTGGGGTCTTACCATCAGTTCCACCAAAACTAAGCACCTGCCTGGGTATTTTGTGCCATCAAACACTCCACCCACTCAGCCTCCATTGGTGTTGGAGCAGTTGTGGAGAGAGTGGAGAGTTTTCCATACCTGGGCATTGTGCTTATGACCAGCTCCAGTTTGACGGCAGAAGTCTCACTCCAAATCAGTCCAGCGGCATTGTCTTCGCCTACGTAACGCTGTGTGGAAGGTACCTGGTCTGTCACTCCACACAAAACTTCTAATCTTCTCGGCCACAGTCATGCCCTCCCTTCTCTACGCTTGCAAAACGTTGACCCCCCTAATGGAACATCTTCGCCAGTTTGAAACATTTAGACTGGCCTGCCTACGATCCATCCTGGGTTGACCCAGGCTGGATTGTGTGAGGAGTTCACAAATTCTTGAAAAAAAGTTCCATCAGTGAGCTCCTCCGGCAAGCAAGGCTGCGTTGGCTGGGTCATGTAGCCCGCATGCCCAGCCACCGCATGCCTAAACAGCTTTTGTTGGGCGGATAGAGGGGCCTAAACAGGCGCGGCACGGACTAGAGAAGAGATGGAGTGATGTGGTACACGAGGATGTGGAGCTGAGTGGACTTGCAGATGACTGGTACCAGCGGTGTCAAGATCGGCCTCTGGAGGAGGCTCGTAAAAGACGCTGCTGGGCAGTTGGAGGCAGTCACCCTCCAATAACAACGGAGCGATGCTCACAACAACGAGCGGAGCGCCGGGTGGCTAAAGCACAGCAAGTTGGCACAGTAGGGGGCACAGGTGGTGCATCAGCCAGTCATCTCGGTCATCTCAGTCAGTCGACCCGTGGCACCTGGGTCTGCCCCGTGACCTGCCAGCGGGCGTTCGACACTTCACGTGGCCTCAAGGTGCACATAGCCTGGCACAAGCGTCGCGGTGACGTCACCGCCACCTAGTGGCGAATGGCGGTTGTTCTATCATTGTGTGTGTCACTGTGCGTGTGTCGCTGTCACCCCAGGTGGAGCAGGCTCGTGAGCGAGCGCAGGGCAAGGAGCGCGCCGCCCAGGCCAAGGCTCTGGAACTGGAGGCTCAGCTGAGCCGCACTCGCGCAGAGGCCGCACAGCTGCGTCGCGCCAAGGACGACGTGAGGAGCCACGCCACGCACACACACACACACGCTCACACACACACACACGCTCGCACGCACACACATACGCACACGCTCACACACACACGCTCGCACACACACACAGGTACACACATGCACACGCCACAAACGCACACACACACATACGCGCACACACACGCTCGCACACACACTCGCGCACACACACACACGCACACACGAAGAGAAGAGCCTAGTCTTCGTTTGCACCACAGGCTAGGCAGCTTCCACACAGCCGTTACTTACGCAACCAATGAGAAGATAATGCCACTTGACAGATTCGAAGTGCCATCTTGGCCGCCAAACCGGAGCTCGTCATGAGCACGCTGCCCCAATTATGGGAACTGCTCCACTCTCTCCACAACCGCCCCATTGCAGCAACGAGTGAAAGACAAAGATACCCACCTCCCCGTATAGCCTTAACAGACTGTAGGGGCAAGTGCTGTTAGCGAGTAGCAGCGCCTACGAAGGCCGGCGCTGTGGCACACGAGGGGTGCGTGGCTAGTAACACGTCGGCGGAGGGCCGGCGATTTTATTAAACGGCTCCGAGCTGGTAGCAGTGAGCCACAAAACTCTTATTTAAAACGATGAACTATTGTTTATTTTACCAGGTAAGGCCGCACCTGGCCATCACGAAGGATAGCTCAACGAAGTGGGAAAAACCGGAGGGTTTGGAGAAAAATCCACGCGACCACAACAGAGAGAGAGAGAGAGAGACGCAACTCCAAATACACAGCAGGGTCAGGATCAAACCCACGACCTCCTGTGTACCAGGCGAGGTAGTTAACATTTCCTAGCCACCGTGGTGATGATGATGAGAGAGAGAGACACGCAATCTCCAAATATACAGCAGCAGGCATCAGGGTCAGGATCGAACCTACGGCCTCCTGTACACCAGGCGAGGGAGTTAACATCTCCTCGCCAGAATGGGGCCTTGGCAGTAATCGCAGGTAGCAAACGCTCGTTAACACGGTCGCACAAGCCAGGTGGTACAACAGACAGCTTTGTGTCCCGTAGTAATAATATTATTGCAACAATGATGCCGTGTGTTTACACGGTAGCGTCATTCATGCAGGCGCATCGCACAGCGACGCAGAGCAATCCGCAGCACACGAGAGGCGCGTAGAGATTAAGGATGCCTCGGTATGTATGTACGTTGTACCGCATGTAGTCAACCGTGCTAATTGGACGTGCAGTGTTGAGTCTATGGGTAGTGTTGAGTCTATGGGTAGTGTTGAGTGTATGGGCAGTGTTGAGTCTATGGGCAGTGTTGAGTCTATGGGCAGTGTTGAGTCTATGGGTAGTGTTGAGTCTATGGGCAGTGTTGAGTCTATGGGCAGTGTTGAGTCTATGGGCAGTGTTGAGTCTATGGGCAGTGTTGAGTCTATGGGCAGTGTGAGTCTATGGGCAGTGTTAGTCTATGGGCAGTGTTAGTCTATGGGCAGTGTTGAGTCTATGGGCAGTGTTGAGTCTATGGGCAGTGTTGAGTCTATGGGCAGTGTTGAGTCTATGGGCAGTGTAGTCTATGGGCAGTGTTGAGTCTATGGGCAGTGTTGAGTCTATGGGTAGTGTTGAGTCTATGGGCAAGTGTGGATATATGTTGAACTTCTTTCGCACCCTACGTACCCAACCACGCTTGTGAGAGGTACGGGGGAAGGCCAACAAAGGTAGGAAACCGGAGCACCCATAGAAAATCCACGCTTTGCGTAGGGGGCAGCACTCAACGCATTACAAATGGGACAGATGGAGATTTCTCCACGTTTCGCTGTACCGGCGTCTGCTGGGTTGTCTCCGAGGTCTCCAGAATCCTCCTCCCACACGAACCATCTATTATCTGGGAGCTCACGGGCCACGCGACCCCAATGTGGCACCGGCAGCAGCGGCAGCGGCACCCTCTTGGACTCGGCGAAACTCTCCTCCGTTCACAATTGGAGCCGTTTGTTATTCTACGACGTGGCTGCATCTGTCGCCGCGCGGTCAACATTGCCCGCGGTGCCGCGACGTCGCAGTGACGTCCCCAGCCCACGTGACGCCAGCGGCAGCGCTTGCCGGATGTTGTTACGCTCTGGCTTCCGTCATTGTTCCGTGTTTACACTGTGCACCGGCGTTGCGGATATGAGCAGCCGGTGTTCACCACGAAGACAAAGGCTCCCCCGAAGCCGTGTAGCCTTACCAGACTTTTGGGGCAAGCGCTGTTCGCGAGTAGCAGCGCCTCACGAAGGCCGGCACAACACACGAAGGGGGTGGGTGGCCAGCACCACGCCCGGCCGGCCGCCTGTCTCCCCAGTGGCGATGTTTACTACACGCCACACCAGGTACTCATTTGAGGCCGATTCGACATTGGCGAGGCCCAGGACCGGTTCAGATTATTGTTACTGCACATTGGTTGGCCATGAGCGGGAATCGAACCCGGGTCGCCGGTTCGTAGCGCAGCGCGCTAACAGCTGCTCCACCGCTCCCCACTCACTGCAACAACAACAACAACCACTGAGCGGTGGTGACATCACCACGGCGCTTGTGCCATGCTGGGTGCGAACGCGGCGCAGAGCAAACTCCGCGCACGGAGGAATTCGCGGCACAGCGGCACGGCCCGTTGCAGTAGTAGATCCTGTAAATGTCTCCGCGGTGAAAAGCCACTTCCGTTGAGCTATCATTGCGTGTGGCCACGTCGCTTGTTAAAGAGAGTATGCAGCCTTTAGCTGGTAAATATAAAATAGTTTATGGCTGTTTTACACACCGCACTAGGTACTCTTTTGACTAGGAGGGGCCCAGGACCAGTTCAGATAATCGAACTCGGGTCGCCTGGTTCGTAGCACAGCGCACTACACGCTACACTACCGCATATACACAACACACACAGACACAGGCAAATAAAGATCAACAGACAAATATCCCCCTGTAGCCTTGAACAGAATCTTGGTAGAAGCTGTAGCGAGCAGCACTTATGAAGGCCGGCACAGCGTTGTGGGCCTTACCTACGTTAAACAAGAATTGTTTACACCATTGGAACCTCATTTGCCAGTAGAAAAATATGATAATTGTTTTTTACCCTTTTATCTGGCAACAAAACTGACACCTTTTTTACAAGGAGTCATGTTTCATAGACCACAATACCCGCAGTCGTAATGCGCCTTTTGGCGTCATCTGGTCCAACACCATGTGAGACTAGGCCAGGGGTGGCAACCTACGGCTCCGGAGCCGCATGCGGCTCTTTACGGGCTGCTTCTTGACGATATGTACGTATGTACTCAATGCATTGCGGCTCTTGAAATACTGAATTTTGTACCGAATTGGAAAGAAATGGCTCTTCTTGTTATTTGGTTGCCTACCCCTGGACTAGGCTCTAAGGAAAGCTGTCTCGGGTGTGACCAATCAACTTCAAGGACAGTGCATACATTATTTGTTGTGTTTTTNGTTTGTATTACGACTGCAGGTATTGTGGTCTATGCAAACATGACTCCTTGTAAAAAAGGTGTCAGTTTTGTTGCCAGATAAAAGGGTAAAAAACCAATTATCAAGAATTGTTTAGTTTACTTTCATACTTTAATCTGCCGTTTTTAAATCGTAAACAGTTCCATAGTTTAGATCCCCGTTGCCGCGAGATCGCGTAGCGTCACACACGCGGACGCCCCACGGCTCTCAAGGCACGGTAGCTGACGGCTGCCCCCCCCCCCCCGCCCCCCCCCCAGGCGGAGCGTCGGCACGCGAGCCGCCTGCAGGACCTACGCGACCGCCTGGAGCAGTCTGAGACGACGAACCGCAGCATGCAGAGCTACGTGCACTTCCTCAAGACCTCCTACGCCAACGTGTTCGGCGACGCGGCGCCGCTCGCCAGCTCGCCCGTGCGGGCGCGCTCGCCCGTGTGACGGTGCCACCGGTCCCCCCCCCGACCGTGGCGACTTCGCATCCGGAACACTCAGTTGTGTTGAAAAACTTTTTTTTTACACGTATATTTCGGTTTTCCACTGCACAACCGAGCCGTGCCGGGGCCGTGCTGAGCCGGCCCGACGCGGCAACGGGATGATGCGTCCTCACCGCGTACCGACCGGCTTGGCGCGCGGTGAAACGAGTGGACACGCGCGTGGGTGACGCGGTGAGCGAGCGGAGATGCGCGTGGGTGACACGGTGACACGTCCTCACCACGTACCGACTGACATCACACACGCGGTGAGCGAGCGGAGATGCGCGTGGCACTTATTGGGGTTTGGTTCTGGCTCTGCCCGGCAAGCACCAGTGGAAAACCACCCGTGCCGTGAGTGCGCGTGCCGGCTCGGCTAGGATGTGGCTAGCGGAGAATCGGTCACGGTTGGAGCGATCGGGACAAACGGAATTTTAACCAAAGCACGGGGAAAACTGCTAATTTGTAAGAAGGAATGAAAACAGAATGGAATGAAATGCAGCTAAATGCGCCGCTTATCGGATAAAAGTTATCTCATAAAAATACATTTTAGAGCGATTTTCATCAAGAATCTCGAAGCGCTGTACATGACACATCAACAACAGGCACTGGGCATAAAAATAATAATATAAATACATTTTTAAATAATTTCTTAAATTAGCTAAAAGTTGTATAAGCAGAAGCTTATTAAATTTAGGTTTGTAGGCGCAATTAAAAAATGTCCAAAGACTCTTGATACTTCGTGGAAGAGCGTTCCATCGCCTAGTGGCTACACGGGGAACATCTCTGTCGCCCACAGACCGAAAGCTTCGACCTGGGAATGCAGAGAGAAGATCTGCATCCCCAGATCTTCGGGAACTTGAGGCGACACATGAGGGTTGAACCATGTCAATGATGTAGCCTGGGGCAGAGGTCGCAACCGGGTACCCGATACCCGTACCCTACCCGATGGCTACCCGTACCGTCGGGTACGGGTAGCCGTTTGCGACCCTGGTGCGGCCGGGACGGGTAGGCCGTGACACTGGTGAGTCACCGTTTGTCACTCATTTCCCAACGTCTTGTCTCTTCTCACAATTCAAGTTCCTAGAATCAACCCACCCGCGCCTGCAACATGGCTTCATCCCAGAGGTCGCAATCGGGTACCCTACCCGTACCCTACCCGATACCTGGCTACCCGTACCCGGCCGGGTATCGGATATGGGTACCCGTACCCTACCCGGCCGGGTACGGGTACCCGTTTGCGACCCTGATGCGCCGGGTACGGGTACAGGTAAGGAATCAAAACCCGTTTGCGACCTCTGGCCTGACACGATGGTTCATTGCTTTGTATATACGTCTGGCCAGATGGTATGCTTTGGTTTCAATATATTTAATCTAGTATTTAACCCGTTTTCAATATATCTATATATGTTTTTTTTACCGTCACGCGTGTTGCTTGATCACTGTGGTTCTAGCCTCTGTGGGTATTTGACGCTTCCGCCGTTGTACTTGATGTGAATACAGTGAGTGGTGGTTCCTGTTACACCCAGGCCTGACTCGGTTCGTGTGCCGTACTTCGTAAANGTCCGCGACTTCACTTTGCGTGGCGTGACGCTTCACTCCCTACAACTTGGAATCTGCCCGCAAACTTCTGTAAGGCGAACGTCGCGGACTTGAATTGTAAATGCCGTGGTGGGTTTAATCTCCGGTATGAGAATAGGCACGCTTTCTGGCAATAAAACAGCTGTGCTAAGATGTTCAAACACCGAACAGAAACCTTTTGCAAGGAATCGCGTCTGATTGGTCTACACCAGAGACGCCTTCTTTAGGGCCTAATCTCAACCGGTGTTAGACCGGAGAACGCCAAAAGGCGAACGGCACAAACGCAATGCCACTATCGGGTGTGTTGAAGCAGTTAACTAATTGGCACGGTCTGTTCACGTGACAAACCCTTCCTATTGGTGGTCGGGTGGTGGTGGGTTTAATGACACATTTATATTTACGCGATCTAACCCAAAAAAAAAACGTGGTGGAAAACTTCTGTTTCTTGGCCGCACTCAACTGGCACGGCGATCATACCCCGGCTTACGCCGTGGGGCGGTGAATTCCTGGGAGGTGAGACGGTGAGTCGCGTGCTTCAAAAATGCGGAAGGAAAAACCGGAGGAACCCGGAGAAAGATCCACGCGATCACCACGGGGAGAGAGAGAGAGAGACAAACTTGCAAATACACAGCAGGTGTCAGCGTCGGGATCAAACCCATGCCTCCTGTATACCAGGCGAGGTAGTTACCATCTATCCACCGTGATGATGAGAGAGAGACACACGAACTCCAAATACACAGCAGGCGTCAGGGTCGGGATCAAACCCATGACCTGTATACCAAGTAGGTAGCTAACATCTCACCACGGGGAGGAGAGGCACGCAAACTCCAAATATACATCAGGGTCGGGATCGAACCACGACCTCCTGTACACCAGGCGAGTAGTTAACATCTCAGCCACGTGATGATGATGAGAGAGAGACACGCAAACTCAAATATACATCAGGGCGGGATCGAACCCACGACCCCTGCCACCAGGCGAGGTAGTTAACATTCCTCCAACGNGGNGATCCAAATCAGCAGCAGCAGCAACGGGATNANAGAGAGACACGCAAACTCCAAATACACAGCAGCAGGCTCAGTCGGGATCGAACCCACGACCCCTGCACCAGGCGAGGTAGTAAACATCTCACCACGGGGAGAAAGAGACACGCAAACTCCAAATAACAGCAGCTGGGTCGGGATCGAACCCACGACCTCCTGCATACCAGGCGAGGTAGTTAACATCTCCTAGCCACCGTGATGATGATGATGATGAGAGAGACACGCAAACTCCAAATACACAGCAGCAGGCGTCAGGCGGGATCGAACCCACGACCTCCTGTACACCAGGCGAGGTAGTAACATCTCCTAGCCACAGTGATGATGAGAGAGAGACACGCAAACTCCAAATACACAGCAGGC